>JANSTX010053704.1:0-11453 GCA_027564355.1 Penthetria funebris | reverse complement strand
CAACAACCATTTTCACATTTGTATAATCTCCTAAGAGTATACATATGTGGAAATGTATTATGTAACCAACACATAAGTTGGAGGGTACCAAAGGTAACTTGGATACTTCCTGACAGTAACACAAGTCACCAAATAACCAATATTCCAATTATCAACAAGTGAAAAAGCTGATCTACACCATAATCACTATTTGGTTAATGGACAGAGGCATATTTCATGTTTAACTATGTCAGCGCAACGTATAAGGAATTAGTGATGTTCGACTGCAGATGATATAAAACAGACCCGTGCTGATGATTTAGCTCTCGTTTATTGTGTGATAATGTTTTGAGAGGTTGTCGCACATTTGCGAACTGGAAAAAATCTTGTTGGAGTCATTATATGAATAACCGGTATCAGAACACCAACAGCAGAAAACACATATAATAGAAATCGTCAAATTCTTCATGCTGTTGATATTAAAGCATTATCCAACTATTGTTTTGACAAGCTTTAAAATATTTAAATTAGATTATCAAAACATTACATTCGCCGGAGAAGTGGCAACAAACCGAAGAGATTTGATGAATCGATTAATCATTGAATAAGACACCCAATGAAAGTACTATATATTGTTAATTTTGATTCAAAGAATTCCGGTTCTCTAACTACAATCCACCAATGTTTTGATGCTGATAGAGGTTTTGCATTTATGTCTGCCTAGCAGTTGATTTTAATAGCATTACATGTATTAAAAAATGTTGAGTGAGTTTTTAACGGATCCGCATATACCTAGATCCAGGGCCATATTTCATTGAACATTAAAATTTTAAAAACTCCATTTTTTATTAATCGTCTTTCGTAATTATCCTTGCAACTTATCCAATACTACACTAATAATCTAAAAATTTAAGTGACTTAAAATAAGTTTCAATTAACAGAAATGTCATATAAAATGCTAACGAATCAGTGATTCACTTCTTTCCCCTTACTCCTTCAAGGACATTACTTAATTAATATCGGTATGTCGCAGTAGAGTAGTTTTCATTTTCTCCGCTTCTCTTAAAGCCCCTATTTTACTCCCTTAGTCATTAAATGCTGCGTTTAATAATAGTTTATTATAATATTTTTTCAATTTTAGACCCGATTATTTTGCAACTTTCTCACAGTATACACAAGCCATCAAACGTTACAATATAATAATCATCTCGGTTCGATGCACTGTAAATTCAGAATAATTATATTCACGTCGTAATTACATATTTCATATAATAAAAGATTTCGAATGGAATTGAATTATATCTTCTGTTTTTAGGTCTGCGAATTGGTAGTAGTCACTGGCAGCCAGTGGATAGTTAAGCAATTCAAAGTGCAATGCGTGCAATTTTGCCATTGTTGCGATCGCCTTCTGACACGATGCATTGTCTTGGTCGAAGACCACTTTTTTCTTCTTTATTTGGGGTTGTTTATTCACAATTTCTTCGATCAAACGCATCAATATCTCCATACAATATTTGCTATTGATGGGGTTCTTCCCAAGGTAATCGACGAATAAAATACGGTGCGCATCCCAAAATACGGAGACCAAACAACTATCTCAAGTAACTTCAATTTACGATCGGCAAAAACCATTTTGTGGACTTTTTCATGTTTTCTGGAACAAGTAACGAATTTAGGTGACCAGAGCAAACCACTTTTTTACCATTTGTATCGATGGAGCAGAGTCCGAATAACACTTGTCAACCCATAGCTTTGTTTTTTTCCCGTTAAAAATCAATGCTTTATCAACACACGAAATTCAGACTTTTCCATAGTTTTGAAAATTACAAAAGTAGCGTCACTAAAACCACTGTAACTTGTGAACTAAATGTCAGGTTGTCATACAATTTTGACACGCATCGTTCGAAGCTTGGCATTTCCTGTCCATATCTATATAAATTTGTCAATAGTGGCGCCATCTATATGTCATCCTACAAACTTATTGAGTGATTAAGTAAAATGAAAACAAAATTGTAATGTACAATAATAAGATCAGTTCATTCTTGGAACCCAATTGTAGTTGATTGTTTTGCCACTTGAGATCACGTAAATATTTTAAAAGGCTTCGTAGCGATAATCATCATACAAAAATCAAATGTTCCAGAACCTTAACAGTGATCCACATAATTTAAATTATAGATGTCAATTACTAGACACAAAGAAGTTTTACAAGGGAAAAAGACATAGCTTTCTTTTGAAATTTTAAAGGCATGATTAATATAAATATTTTACAATATTTTAATGTATTTTATGCTTTAAGTTATAAAACATAGTACAACATGCATATATTAATAAACATTGAAAAGAAAATAAACTTTGTCTTTCCAGTTTGGTTGCAATAAATCAACATCTTTTTTCGTTGTTGGCGCTTTCTTTTATGAATCTTAAGTTTTAACTCAAAACTTTTGATTCCTCTGTACATAGAATATTTTATGAAGAAAATATCAAAATACATGTTGTTTATTCCTTTGTCTTTACGATTGAACGTATAGTCGTAGTACAAATAAAGTAAATCAAATAATACTTGAAAGTTTTCCTTAAACTATTTATATTCAGAAACCGCAAAAAAATATTAGGAATTACGGTTTCTTTGTAAAATATTTTCGGAAAAAAGACAAAAAACTAGTTTTTAGAGTTTACTATCGTATCTGTGATTTTAATTTATAATTTAAAAATTGATATAAGAAATGGAAAATATAATCCATTTTAACGGTTATCATCAGTACAGATCAACATAAATTTTAAGTCAACATTTTTCAATCTCTAATGGGGTCTAATTTAAAGGAAAAATGGTTTTGAGTCCATTTGAGTCTGAATTTCCCACTCAAAATTCCACTATTGTAGATTTCAAGGTGTTCTGAGGTTACAACATCAATATGAACCCTCTATGTTGGACTTGATATGTAATGACATGACAATATCACATTCTTGTCATCTTAAACTTTACACATCAAGGCCGCTATTTTAAATATGCATATAATATCAAATGTGAACGCATATAATAAAAATTGATATTTACCTTGTGAATAAGATCAATTATAATCATCCAGTTCTACATTTGAAAATATCTGTAGAATGATGTATAAATCCCCATCAGTTAGCTAATGTTGTTGTTGATATATCTTTTAAACTATTCACCATCTTTTTACTGATATATACCATAATCGAATTACCGGTTATGGCGTAGGTTGAGTAACCTAAAAAATACTCGGTCACTCAATTCGTCACCAAATATAATGGCAATATAATAATTTTGTATAAATTCTAGAAAATATTATCGGTAACAACACTGCTCAATTCTGAGCTAGATTAAATTATCGCCATAATTTGCTTATAACACAGTCTTTCAACATAGGTGTAATACACTTTTCAATACAGATTACATTCTATAGGGATGTCTGACAAATGCATTACAGACATACAAATCAGCAACTGATTGCTTAAACTCAAAGATCACTTCGTGAATTGTATAGTGTCAACTACACAATTTTTTCGTTAAATAGTGGATAGATTTAGGACAATTTTTCTCTACAAAATATCACAACACTAGCACTGTAAGTGTCAGTACATACACGGTATGTGAAATTTTTTTTTCTATTTCCTATTCGTTTTAAATTAATGTTATTAAAGTAGTTACTCTTTAATGTTAACTGACACGAAATAGTTTTAAAGTGCGATTCCACTTGAAGAAGTGGGTAATTGAAATTACAACATTTGTACACATTTCATTCGACTTTTTGGCAGTCATAAAGTTAGTTTAGACTACACATTTTTCTAAAGGAACATCAAATTTTCATTTACTTTTGCGATTCTAAAAACCTAGCTAGTCACCTAATGAAGTATTATACTTGAATATTGTACATTAGATTAGGGAGCTTAGCAATCTTAGTGTTAGCCAAATCTATGTGATAAGATTATTTTATTCAATTCAAATATACTTTATTTTACAAATTACAATTTGTGTACGCTCGATACTTATAGTACACATGTTAAGCTTAAATGCTTGAGTGTGCTGTTCCAGGGGATGGTGTGAACTAGTTAGTTTATATTGAGACAGGAATAAAGGGAAGTGGGTATAAGAAATATTAAAAAATAAATAATCTAATCGAAGCGCGTCACACCGTCCAAAGGCAATTCGATGAGTATCGTCAAATAAGAAGTGCCATGAATAATGGATGATAAGGAATATTAATTCTTGATCAACCATATTGCATTTGTGTTCTTTGTGCTCAATTTAATGAAAAAATCAATGTCTGTAAATATGGTATGAAGTATTAAATCTGTGTGAGTGTGAATTCGAAGATAACTAAATGTTGCTAAGCGATTGATGAAGCCAGTTACATAAAGTGGTGATTAAGACTCGTAAGAAGAATGAGTATTTCATTACCTATAAAAGTGTTGATTACAGTACACCTGAGCTTATAATTTATTTATTATTATATTATAATATAATAATAATGATATTAGATAATTATATGATAATGAGATATAGTATTAAAGTTCCTCATATGTGAGAAGTTGGTTCTGTTCGGTGTTATAAATCAGACCACTTCCAGAATCGGTCCGCTGATGGTAATGGATTCTAAGTTCATTATTATTGGATGTTTAATTGTCCATACAATAATGGTCTTCTTCCACAAAGTTTTAAATTAGAGTGTTCAGAGTTTCCGATGGTGTTTAAAGACTGATAAGGTTTGATAAAATAATAAGATATAATAGCATAGTGTAACTTCGAATTTGTGACGTTATGGGGAAAAATAGTAAAGTTTTTTTTGTTTTTGAAAAACTATTATAGAAGTAAAAAGAGTGTTGTCTTTGCATTCTAAAAATGCTGACCATCACCTTTTAGCAAATTATAATGATGCTGAATAATCAGCAGGGAACATCAGCAAAAAGTTTAAAAGTAACGAATGTTGCACCATTCAGAACAACCGTAAATACCGGAACAAATTTGAGATTCAATTGCTTAAAACAACTCAAATTTGCATAAAGCAGCAATTTTGAAAATTTTTCCATGTGTCAAGGGTTTGTCTAAGAGACCTATTTATGATGTATTCAAGCATCATTTGATGCTTGAATATAAATGCCCAAAATTTTTGTAAGATATGTCTTAATGTTATTTGTGGAGCTGTTATATCGACAACTGGGGACTGTCAAGAAGATTTCAACTATAAAATCTTGTAATCTTGTAAAGTTAAAACTTAGTATTTTATACTAATATCCAGAGTTAGACTTTTTCAATTTATGAACTAAACATTGCCACCTGTCTTGTACTGATATCATAGATAATAAGGTCAAGATTTTTAAGAATCTTAGTATCTTATATTTCACCCTTAAACGGGTATCGGTTTTATTTAAGATGGTACCTTGAGAAGTGGCATCATTTAAATTAAAGTAATTTGGAACCAATGTGAGCATAGTGGTGTATGGAAACTCGATCACAGTATACAACATGTCAAGTTAATGGAACGCTATCGTGTGGTCAAATATAGTGGTATTTGTGTCTTGTTAGTAGCCTTAACGAATAAACATACCAGCAACAAGATTGCTTACTGTGAATTTACTCACCTACTCGCTGGACTATTTAAATATTTCGAACTAATCAACACCATCATATATATTAGAAACTAATTTAATAGGTTTTCAGTGAAGACTACATAGTACATTCAAACACACATCGTTTCTTTATTTTACACACCATTCAACAATAATTGATTTTGGACTTTTGGCGAACTTAGTCACGATAATACACAATTACTCACATATCGTTGGAATATTAGATTACATAAAACTTAACACTTTGTAATATATACAAAAATTCATCTTAAGAATAATTATCCATTCTTGGTTCAACTCTAACTAGTTTTAATATTTTTGAATTTCATTATAAACTATTTCATATTAATCTATTTATTACATACTCGTACTATTTAAATTAAGACGCTAAATTACATCTGAGTTATATTAACATATTAATGTAAGCTTTACGTTTAGAATATTTCTAAACTCATAATTGAAAAGTTATTATGTCGTGTATAAATAATTGCCATAAAACACCACACCAAATATCTTAATTGTTGTAATAAACTTCTGTAAAAGCAAATGTTTGCTATCCTTAAAAGCTTGAAGTAAAATGTGTATTAATATGTAAATTTTTAAGCATTTGCCTAACTAAGCTGCAGTACTAACACTTAATTTGTGGCAAATTTATTTATTCCTTAAAGTTTGCATTCTCTTATTGCCTCTATTAAATTACATTCGAAAAATCTTAATGTTCATTTATTTAAATTAAGTTTTGTTAAGACGACGATTACAAAATGTAAGTCAGAAGTTCTGTACAGCAACGACAGTAAATGAAAATATATGATGAAATTATGATAGTATTTGAGTATCAGTAGTGTTCTCTATCGAGAATTAATTGATAGATATAACATAGTTTTTAGTTCATTGACCTATAAACTGTATAGGGTGAATTAAACAGCGCTACGGTATAAGCAGATCAGCACTATTTGGTAATAATCAGCAAATACATAGAGTTATTTTTACCTTAGTAGAGCATATTGTTATAAAAA
Organism: Penthetria funebris; assembly: GCA_027564355.1. Taxonomy (NCBI): domain Eukaryota; kingdom Metazoa; phylum Arthropoda; class Insecta; order Diptera; family Pleciidae; genus Penthetria; species Penthetria funebris. Next base: position 4,863 of record JANSTX010053704.1, on the reverse strand, counting down.
CTGTAGTGTTCTGTTTATTTAATGACTGTTTCATATAAATATGCTTGGCTGAGGGGATTTCGAAAAGGTAGGTGTTTTATCACGTAGTAAATAAAAATATCGCTTGCAATTTAACACAAACTTTATTTATCCAATATAACAATTTTTACAAATTATAACAAATAACGATATTGCTTTACAAATTATTTGAATCTTATTTTATCGTAGTCTACCTTCTTAATCGAAGCTTTACTTATTAGTAATTGTTAGCTGCAACGCCACCGCTTATATAGTAGAGTAATAGAAATTTAAAACATTCCGGTATTTTTTCAATAGTTGTTTTTCACAAATAAAGTAAAGACTATTCTCGGTCATTTATAGTGTTTAATCGTAGATCTCTTGATTATTTTTCACTATACAATTTTAATATTAAACTTACCCATTAATGTTTCTCGCTATTTGATATAATAGAGGTATCAGAAAAAAGCACACGATAATGTAGAAATTACCAAGAATCTAATGTTAAAATATACAGTGCGAAACATATTATTCAGAAATCAGAACTATTCATACTTAATATGTTAGATCTAGAATAAAGTCTAGTATATGCAACACATAATTTAAAATGCATTCCGCACGAGCACATTGAGCATAAACGAATATAGTTCAACATTCCATGCCAAAAAAAAATTTCCTGTTCTTATTCTAATGTTTAGTCAATCGTAATCGTATCTAATATGCCCGCTAAATTACGGGGCATTAGTATAAATCCGACAAGTGAGTCAGGAAGGACAAAGAGAGTGCTGTAATGAGTGATATATATATATATATATATATATATATAGTCAATATTAATGAACTTTAAAACAGAATCTAGCCGTTTTTTAGTTTTGGATGGCATAGTTGCAATTTTTCAAAATATTTTATATGTATACGCGTTGTTAAAAGTCTGGTTTATTATGAAACAAATAAATCATATGAAATTTTTAAATTACCTTTTCGTTATCCGTTGTGCATAACCTTCAGGTTCCTGTCAGAAGACCCTTGAAAAACATATCAACTAAACCCAAAAATGAGCATATGAATATGGCATAACATGTAACTGCAAATCTATCAGATCCAATGAAACAGAATTCAAGGAGTGACTTGTTTAATCATAACGAAGGCAATGAATGTTTGTCCTGCTGCAGCTATTCAAGTACTGATGGAGCAGCATCCGGGATATTTGAATCGAATTTATTTTTATTTTTTCTATTAGAATACACTTGTTCACTTATAGGCAATTAAACTTTTTACATTCATTTTTGAATACAGTCTGTGTGCACTTATATATTATGTTATGTTATGTCGGAAGATAGTATAGTAAACTACAATTTGAAAGGACAGAGAGATGATATTATTTAATACACTACACATTCATTGGGAAAGGAATTCGTCCAACTCAAGTTAAATAACAAAGTGATAAATTTACTTATGTAAATTTGATCTAAAATGGCATTCGAACTCGGGTCTACTATCATACTAGTTTAGCGTTGACAAGAGAATAGAAATCTTATTTGACAACCAAGCAGTATTTCAAGCAATTGACTCATATCGAGTCAAAAATAATGGGAGATTGCATTCAAAAACTCATAAAACTTACCAGGCGATGAAGGTATCGAAGGTAACGAAAAGACAGATAAGCTTACCAGGTTGGGCTCATCGTCAACATTTACTGATCCTGAACCATTCTATAGAATAGCCAAATAAAAGATTGGAAGGTTTAGTGATCGGTGAAACTACTGGTATAATATTATAGTTAATATTAATAAGTAGTGATGTTCAGAATACTTTAAAGTCTAGTATTTAGCCTAGTAAGGGTTTCGAGAAATGAGCGATTATTCGTTATATGATGCTGTATATTGATCAATGTATTGACTTTTTTACTTGAATATTCGCAAAATGTTTAGCATACTTATTAGGAATAGAATTGATTGCAAATAGTTGTCTTTGAAATTACCACAATAATTTGCTTAACAGTTGTCATTATGTCAGTATTAATGTTCAGGATTAATCAGGTCTCAATATCTGTTCTGAAGATGTTCCATTGCTTCATCATTATTTTCATTGGTCTTCCGCCACATAATTTAGGATTTAGTGTATTCGTTCGTCTGCTATCACTTTGTCCGTTCGTCCATAGTCTGTCATATTTAAAATGGTAGTTTTTAAGTTTACTATTTTACATTAGTGTAAAAGGCCCATGTAGTTAAAGATATATTATAACAATTATCAGTACATATTTTAGGACTGATCTTAGTCCCAAATCTTGTATACCATTTCGTAATGAATTGTCAAAAATATTAATATAATAAATTCAGTCTTTGACAAAACATTAGATTAATATAATTAATTGAATTACTTCATTGAAAGAAATATGTAAACATAAAAGTACATCTTGTCAGAGGAAGGGCATAAATAAACGTTGTCTTGTAATTCTTAACCGAATTAAATGAAAACAAGAACTTAGTAAAATGTATGTAATAAAATAAGATAAAGAAATGAAAAACAACCGTAGTTATTTAATTAGAAAATATAATTAGAGTTAAATCTCATTAACATTTTTCAGAAACTTTTTAATTAGGTTTCATTCGTTGGAGGATATAAGAAAAAATGGAAAAAAAAAACGGAGAACAGAAAAAAGGATAAAAAATAATAATTTTTGCTCTTTATTAAATTTTGTTTCAGAAATAAAAGGAATCATTATAACATTATTATGAAGAATATTTTTTTATTATAGAACTGTGTGTAAAGGTAAATGAAAATCAGCACCCTTCAAAAAATTTAATGAAATATAATGAGTTCTAACTTCCAAACAGTGTACGAAGATGAATTGAGTAACCTACCGTCAAGTTATTTAATTTCATCTTTACTATCAACTAGGTAGCAACAAATAAGTTACTGGACACGTTTACACATTGCAAATAGTGTAACGGTCAACATATGTGGCATATCGGGGTTAACCGAAAGGATGCGAACAATCAACGGTCATGTTGTAGGGTCTCTGGGGTTACTGTATGACATCAGTGACCATTCAAATCCAGAGTCCAATGAAAACAAGATGACATTGAAATTATATCACGCTATTAAATAACCACATCCAAATTGTCTGATTGCCGAACATGAGGGGCAATGCAAATAGCCCACATTAGTCCACGGCAGCTAGAAGTAGGAAATGGCTTCAAATGTCGTAAAGTCGGAGGTTATTTTAGTAGACTGCCTCTTAGACTATAAATTAATACCGTTCAAAGTATTAGGAATGTAGCATCGGATAATGGATTGGATTTAAACAACGACGACTCGGCACGAATACACAAAAAAACCAAAATGGAAAAAGAATATATTGCGATCTGCTTGCTGGGATATAAAAATTAAGAACTGTTAATAGAAATGAAATATAAGATTGATTTTTCTGTTTTTTCTGAATGGAGAAAGAAAGGAAAAGGCACAAATAGATAAAATGATAATGCCATATTCAGTAGCAAGGATGAGGCCCAACGGGCTCCTATGAGTACTAGTTTACTTTTTACAATTCGGTATTGAATGGAGCAAACATAGATTTAGCGAATAAAACATTAAATGATAATGGAGAGACACTGATTTTGTCACATAAAGATCAGTATAAATATACTTGGCATAACACCAGAGACTTACATCTGCTTGAACTAGCAATTAAAACATTAAAAACTAGAAAATCTTCCAGTATTGAAGATCTCTCAAACAGGTGTCTGAAATATGGTATGGATAACCAAATAGCGGAGATTCGTAATCTGTACAAAGAATTACTTGAACGTATAATAAACAGATACCAATATTTTTATTATTAACTATATTTAAACAGGGAAGTAAAATTGATCCTAGAAACTATCGTCGTATCATTTTATTAAGTGCTGTTCAGAAACTCTTCATTAAAATAATTGGCAACTAAATCACATCATTAACTAAGTTTTGCGATCTTGCACAAGTTTTCGACCGTTTCCTACTTAACAATGTTATAAACATTTTGGAACAAGAAAAATATCCAGCTAAACATAATTGATCTTAAACAGCAGATAAATATAATATTAACAACACAACGCAAATTAAAGTAAACGGAAAGCTCACAAATGAAATACCAATATCAATTGGAATCCATCTGGGTGATAGTTTGAGCCCAACATTGTTCAATATGGTTATGAACAAAATCATACTGAAAATTAAATCTACTGGAATTGGTTAGAATGGGAAATCAACTGATCACTATCATTTGTTATGCGGACGATGCTGTTCTCATTGCAGAAAATTAATACAAACAAAATCATTTGTTATTGCCAAAGAACCAATGAGATGCAAACTAGTGGTAGATAACATACCAATTAAGCAAGTTATGAGCTTCTGTTACTTGGGTACAGAAACAAGCAGCTATCGAGATGTTACAGCAGAAGTTCACTATCAAAATAACAAGGTTGCATCAGTATATGAATGCCTTCGTTACGTCATTTGGAATAACTAAAAATTAAAGTACGAATTTATAAAACATACGTAAAACCCATTTTAACATATGCAGTGGAAAACTGATGTGATACGCGCAGACTTAAGCAACTTATATGGACAACTGGAATGACGATTTTACGTACAATCACTGGTTATTCACTCAGAGATAGAATCAGAATTGATGATATCCGAAATGAATGTCAAATTCTAAATATAGGTAGATGAACGGGAACCAGAAGGCGTTGGTGTCAGATAATAGAATCGTAAATATTACAATGAAACAACACCCAAGGGGAAGACGGCCTTTAGGAAGACCTCCGAAGAGATGGCGATAAAGCTGGATATCTGCATCTTAAAACTAAATTATTAGAAAAA
>JANSTX010053693.1:0-11455 GCA_027564355.1 Penthetria funebris | reverse complement strand
TATTATGATAGAGACACAATTTTAAATTTCCATTAATTTTTTTAAATAATACACAAGTTTATATACACAAAATTTAGTATAGATAAATTTACAAAATTATATTTTTATTAATTTATAAACAAAATTATCCGCATACAGTTTCAAAAATATATTGATATCATGAAGGAAGAAAATAAATGGAATTTAACAGCTCTGTCTGATTGCCTAATGTATTGAATTGTATAATTAATTAAATTAATAATTTATTAATTCTGTTCATTGTGAAAATATATTTTTAAAATGCAAATATATTTTATTTTATATTTCTATGCTTATTTCATAATAATTATTATAATCATTTTTTCGTTCTTTTTTTTTGTCTTGAGCTATAGAAATTATGAATATTATTTTTAGTTTAATTTAGAAATATTAAAAAATTTTAAATTAATTTTTTACTAGTAATTATGTAGGTATTGAAATAGTTATAATATTTTAATTTTTTTTAATTCCTCGTCATCGTCATAATAAGGTAAATAAAGTGTTAACAAATGTATAAAAATAAATAATTAAATAAAAAATTAATAAAAAGAAAGAAACAAATTTTAAAATGGTCTGTACAAGGTAATTTTGTGCCAAAATTGTGCTGCAGATTGATATTGGTTTGAAAATTTGGTTAAAATTCCATTTTTTTTGTTTTGAAAATTTGATTTCAATACACTTTTTTTGAATATATGTATATACTTATGCATTAATTTAATCATTAAAATAAAATTAACCAAATTTTCAATACCGTTTAGATTCATTTATTAATAAGCTATAAGATTTTTTTGAGAAAAAATAACAAACTAATTAAAGATAAAAAAAAAAAAAAAACAATGGAAATCACAAACTCTATCGGTGTATAGTTTATAGCATGGAAAAGATTTAAAAATAGTAATTAAAAAATAAAATGTTTAATTAAAGAAAATAATTAAGAAAAAAACAATTAACAAAATTATATATAAAAAGAGGATTAAATTATTGTTGATTCACAGTTGTTATATTGTTATTATAAAGGGAAATATGGTGGCTTCAGGAAAATTAAAAATTATATTTATGAATTGGCGAAAAATTGTCGAATATGTTGGTAAAAAAATATATATATATAAATGAAACTAAAATTGTCTTTAATATAATTTGTTGTAAGAATTCAGATAAATTGAGCCATCGTCTTATTTTTTCCATATATAAATTATAGTTACTAATCTAAAATACATTAACATTACGTATGTATTTGCGTAACGTATATACTTATCTTGACGCGACCATCCGAACATGATCACAGTACACCTAGGTCAGTTTTATGCCGTATGATCGTAAACAAAATATAGATTAAATATCTTTTGTTTGTAAACTTCATATATCTTAACATCTGATCAACACACAAGTTAGGTTTACACAGATTTTCTGATTGACATTTGATTTTATATGTGTAATTGGAACTGGCGAATTAATACCGTAATGTCACCATATCTATGACGCAATAAAAAATTTCTTTTGTCAGATTATTATAATTCCCCCACTTTATTTTTCGGTAGACGTTAAATCACAAAGTGATAAATTTTCTTAAATGAGATCTGAGAGACACATTGTAAAGACATATATGTGACTCAAAACTCCTCTCTACAGTCATGCTAGTCTAGCACTTTATTAGTATACCATATTATGTTAGTTAATATATCATATATAAGTATTTTATAATATCCAATGATGATCTCAGTCTTTTCTTCGAAAGTTTCGTTAAAATGTTATTGGTTGTTTTAAAATTTACACCATTATAATTTATAAAAAGAAAATGATCAAGATATTTAAAAAAAAAAAACATAAGTAGGCTGACAAAAAATCTACTGTGACTTTAGTAAAATCTATGACTAAACAAGTGTAACAAATTTTGTGTAGCATATTGAAAAATTAGATTTGTATTTTTATTAGCAATTTATAAACGATAATTTTTTTAATAATGCCAAGAAGTGTATTTTCTTCAAGATATAATAAAAATAAAATTGCATTTAATGAAAAATGGCAAAGTAAGTATTATAAGTTAAATACAAGTATTTTTTCTGTTATCACTACATTTGTCTAAAATGTATATTTTCCTTTATTTAGATGCTTTCGAAAAATGCAAACAATGTCCAAAATTTGCGAAGCAAGTTAAATTTGGCAATAATAATATGAATATTGATAAAACAATACAGGAAATGAAGAAGAGTGTAAAACATCAAAAACTGCTTAGATCGTGTGATTGGTAATTAATTTTATATTACTTTTAATACTGCTATGTGATATCAACATCATATTGCTTCTAGCTAACCTTCCGCTCAGATTTGCTGATGTTTTATATGAATATGATATGTGCATAATCAATTCACATCGTATTCGATGCTTATCAATTAGGTATTTACCGACGTCAACTATTCTTTTATGAATTTGAAATTTATTAAATTCGTTGTGTGTCCAGTGTAATGCTTCGTAATTTCAATTTTTAAATGATCCAACCTTGGCTTTAAATTAATTATTTTAATTTGTGACAAGGACACTTTGTGCAGGCTTCAGTATATATAAGAAAAGAACATACGAGTATTATATGTATTATGTGTGCATATTATGAATTTTCGTTCTATTTGTATGTATTTTTCATTTTGTAAGCAAGATTTTCCAATAATTTTTCCAATTACATTATTTACAGGTTTTCCTTATATGATAGTATATCTATTATTAATATCTCCAGTACAGTTTCAATTTTCATCAAAGATGATATGATTGCAATGTACTCTCCTCACGTCTAATTTCTAGATGAATTTACGATTTTATTTTGAGAGCACTACTTGATCAAAATTTAATTCTTACTTAGCCAGTCATTTGTTTTTCATATTCAATAAGCTAGACCTGAAAGGACAATACATATTTTTCAGGATATCTTTGATTTTATGATAGTAAGTGCGAATTATTTTACTCATGGTGTCACATATTTAATCTTGTTTTTCTGTATAGCAATTTTATCATCATTAAGTCGACAGGTACGACTTTTTTGGCTCATTCACATACCATTAATTGATAAATATGTTTATGATCAAAGTACCAAATAGCATTCAAATCAAAGATTCGAATTATGTTGATGATTAATAATAACGCAATTCCTCATAAGATTATATTTTCGGTTACTTCTATGTCAATTGTTCTGCTAAGATTGGCAATATTATTATTTTTTCACGATATACACTAAGCTTTTGAATAGTTTTATCGATATCTGTGATGTATTTCACTCTTTTTACCGATTGCCATTAATATTCTTAAAAAATGTAATTTGGAATTTTTCTATGCTTGTTTACCCTTTAAAGGATTTTACAATACCTTGATCTACTTTGAAAAATATTTTACATTCAATGAAATTAGTAATTTCTAAACCGATTTCCAATCGATCATTTATGAGCCTAATGTTTCTACTGTGATATTTGGTTGGTTCTACTGCTTAAAATACTAATAATTAAACATGTTCATATTCTATTCTGTAAACTGGTCAGGAAATGACAAAATCGGTTATGAAATTTGTTTAAAATACTGTATATTAGCAATAATTTCAATTATTTCTTTTCTTAAAAAAAAAAACTTCAATAAATCCAGGTATGATAGTGATCGAATTTCAATCATTACAAGACATAATTTAGAAACAGTATTTGGATGTAAATTATTAGACAGATATGATTCTTCAAATGAAGAGAATTCAGATGAGAGTACGGATGATAAAATTGTTGAACCCAAGAAACATGAAAAAGTTTCCGGTAAAAAAAATGTTAAAAATAATAATAATGTAAATGACAGAGATGTGGAACAGATTGATTTAACTAAGAAAGTTGTTAAACAGTCTAAGATTGTTCAAGTGAATGATTTAGCATCCTATTATAGTTTATTTCAAAATGGTAATTCTAGCGATGAAGAAATTATTATTATAAAGAATGAGAAAAAGGATAAGATTGTAAAACAATTTGAGTGTAAAATTTGTGATAAAAAATTTGAACGACCTTGGGTTCTTCGTGGTCACATGAGACTACATACAGGCGAGAAACCATTTCAATGTCCTGAATTAAGTTGTTGTAAGGAGTTTGCTGATAGGTAATTAATTTTGACAAGAGTATATGTTTTAGAAATAGTATAAAAATTAAAGTTATATTTTTTTTATATTACAGATCAAATTTACGTGCACATCAACGCACTAAAAAGCATCATACGTGGAAATATAGTTGTCCTCAATGTACAAAACCATTTAGTCAAGAGAATTTTTTGAATCGTCACAGTTTACAGGCTTGCAGAAAATATTTAAAAAATTTACGAAAATGATTATTATTAAATTTATATTTTTTTTGTAATTAATTTACAGCTATTATTTTGTGATATTACTCAATACATCTTATAATATATACGTATGTAGTATCATTATAATTACCATCACAGTGTATATCAATCCCTACATATCGAGTGTTTGAAAAACTGATCTAATATAGTTGGATACGGATGGACCATTACTCAAATGAATTATTAAACTGAAATGTATTATATATTTTTCCACTGAGACTGTGTATGTACCCATCCGAGCCTGGTTTTAAAAGTATTAAATTCTTGGGCTAGGAAGACAAAATTTAATGGTGGTATTATCAATGAATATATTGGAAAGAACATTGACAAGCCTGGAAATTGATCTATATAACCTGAATTATTGCAATTTTTACACGTTACTCATAGTGGTAATAGAATTCGTCTGGCTGCTATATTAAACCCATAAATATGTATCTAGCATTGAAAATTTCTATATTTTAGTAGTATACAGACTTGAAGGATGCTGAAAAGAGTGGCCGACAACGAACCAGCGATTACTTTAATAATATTTACCTCACCAAAAATTACGTATAATACGTGAACACTACGGATCTTAATGCCAACACGATCACACCATATGTCTATTATGGTTTGTGGTCGTAGCCGAAAATATAGATCACAATGTCTTGTTTGTGAATGTATAATGTATAATGTGAATGTATAATCATCTGATCAATATCTTATAGACTTTATACACCACTATTTTACCTAATTATTCAAATCTTTAGTTGATCAACTACTTGTTGTACAATGTATTGGCAAATAAATTTCGGTTTTTGGCTAAAATTTGATGTACCATGTGTATGGCAAACGGCAAATTAATATCGCAATACCACCATATGTGTGGAGAAATCGTAATGATGATGATAAATGAAGACTGAAGAATTAATTAAACATGGGAAAGTAATTTAAGATTTTATATTATGTTAATATGAACATCTCAATTAAATCGTACAGATTTTTACTTTGTTGCATTTCGTCATTATACGGTTTTCTGTGGTGATTGATGAACCTATTCGAAATACTTACAATTAGAAATTTGGTAGAGCTTCATAAATGTATGTAGACAGACATTAGAGAATTATTGAGTATCCTTGCACTAGTTAACTGAACATAATTTAATATATTTTACCGGCGAAGATGGTCTATTTGGAGGCAATATCCGCGAGATGCAATCTATGTGAGTTATTATGTGTTCTATAAATAAATATATATTTTGTTGTTATGTTACCGGCATATATAGTCAGACCTCTATCTTAATTTATTCAAAAACTGGCATCTCTGGATGGGCATCAGTGCATTTAATAATAATGGAGAATGAAACAAGTAACAACTGAGTTTACTTGAAGGAATATCGTTTAAGATGCGAGCACTAACTATGATATGATCACCTGGAAATTCTCTAGAACATAATAAATGTTATATATCTACAAAACTACCTGCAATGATCATGTAGAACAAAATTTAAACCTCGAACAAAGCGAATGCATTCTTCGCCGTGCAAGTACAGATATACAAAAGAAAACTAACAGTGTCCAAGAAAACTATTGATGCAACATTTTCCTTTCGGGAACGATAAAAAATATCTTGTTTGACATTTGAGGTGTATTTGAGATTTCAAATTTTATATTTCTTGCAAATTTCAATTTTATATTTATTGTATAAATTAAATTATAAAATTATAGTGCTACAAATTATATTCAATTTAATTAAATTCAATGAAGTAAATATCTATTATCTTTAATTTTTCAAAAAAATTAAAAATTTAATATAAGTGTTTTCATGTAAATACATGAAAACAATTATATTAAATTTTTAATTTTTTTTTTTAAATTCTATTATTACTTTCTGATGTATAAACTCAAACAAAATTATTAAGAAAATAACTACAGATTAATTTATTGATTTATTATTGAATCATAATTAAATAGAAAATTTATTTCAATTTTCAGTTCATTCGTTACGTAAATTGTATTAAATTTATGAATCATTAAAAAAATGTTTTTAACATTATATTATATAGCTGCAACCTTCATTCAATCTTGGAAATTAAAAACAATTTCAACAAAATTTGCCAAATATTTAAATAATAAATTGACTATTGTTTATTATAATAATAATTATAATACTAATCAAGAGAATATTAACAGCAATGATGGTAATGAATAATATTTTATGTTTAAAAACAATGATTTAATAATAATGTTATAATATCATAATTAAAGAAAATTCACATTCATCAATATCATCTGAATTATGTACAAATCATTCTCAAGCAAGGATCATTGATCTTTTATGGTATGATGGAACTGACCGCGGTGCAACCTTAAAACCAAAACAAATTTTACATATAGGACCATGGATAACGTTTCCATCATTACCAAATTTAATTCCATTTGATGTTGGCAATACAAATAATAAAGAGCTATTATTGAATGAGGACAATTTAATTGATATTTTAATTGAAACCGATATAATGTCATCATCATTACAACAACAGACAACTTTTATTATTGGAAATAATAATGATAATTTATTGGTATAGCTTACTTCTTTACCTTTGTTTGGCATTGCTTGAACAACTCCATCGTCTGTAATTAATTAAATTTCACTATAACAATTTAATTTTCAGATTGAAAACTATGGTAAACTTGTGGCATGGAAAATTGATTCAAAATTATGTATCATTCTTAAATCTGATATTGATTTATTTACAAAGTTAATTGTAACATCATTTATGCAAAAAACATTGAATATAAATGATCATTTACCATTGCTTAGAATTGAAAGTAATATTAATAGAGTATCTTCCAAATACGATAATGTTAAATATTGTTTATTTTTTTCTTTATGATTTTAGCTGTTTCAATTGAAGGTACACCACAACCATTTGATTCAATAAAATGTCATACACGAAAACAATTAATGAATCGTACCAATAAATCGTTGACAAATGACCAATGGCAAAAACATATAAATGGTTTAAAAGAGTTTAGTATTTTAGCAAGTCAAGCTATTGAATTTGAATATAATAAAAATCGTACAGAAGGTAAAACTGGTATTATTAAACCTGATTTAATACCATTAAAAAATAATTTAATTGATGAAATAACACCAGAAAAATCACCGAAACAAAAAATTGAAAATTTATTACAAACCGAATTGAATGTGAAAATAAAAAAACCACCACCAAAAACTAGTCCATTAAAACTTATATTAGAAATTGAATCAAATGTTAAGGAAATAAAGGATGTTGTTGATATAGTAGATGATGGTGATGATTCAAAGAATAAAAATGATATAATTAATAAAAACCAATTAATTATAGAAAAACAACAAGAACAAGAACAACATCAAGTGCAAGTAGAAAATGGTAATTCATTGAATGTTACACATATTGTTGAATTAAAAGATTCGGCAAATAACAAGCAATCATTAGAAAATATTATGTTAAAACCAAATAAATCAGTAAATGATTTACAAGAAGAAGATGTGCAAATGTCAAATGTAATAAACAATGAAGTTATCAATAATGTAAAACAGTTAACATCACCGATAAATACAGAACAGACTGAATTAAATGAGAATACTTTGAAGAAAATATCATTTGAAACAAAATCGATAATATCATCAAGAGATGATGGAGCACCACGTCCAATATTAAAACGAAATAAAGGTAGTCTATTGGCCAGTAAACCGCCAAATATTTTAGTTTATTCTGATAGTACTGTGGCTCGAGAAAGTGTTATTAATACTTTGAATAAGATTTTGCAGAATGATATGTAAGTATTATGTCTAGATTTTTTTTTTAAATACAATATAATAAATGCAATATAATAAATTATTAAAAAAAATATTTTAGGTACACTATATATCCGTTAATGGCAAATGAAATGAATACAAATATATGGATGGATAATACAACATTATTAATTGTTTGTGGTTCAGTTATACCATCAAATATTGGTGGTAAACTTACGGAATATTTTCTTCGTGGCGGTAATATGTTATGTTTATGTTCAGATGTATTACATTTTATATTGCCAATTTATCGTACGGCTGAAGTACGTGAACAAGAACTTGTACAATTTTCTTATGGTAAATGGCAAAAGGTTAAATTAATGCATCATATCTTTTGTTATCAACCGTCACCGGTTAAAAAACATTTTTCAACCGAAAGTGATAGTAGCACAGAACAACAGAGTTTTCAAAGAAAATCGTAAGTATATATAGGTTTTTATATATTTTTGATTTTTTATTACAAAATATGAAATTATTGCATGGCATAAGAAAATATTGTGAATTTATTTTTAGAAAATTTTTATTACTTTAATTTTAGCAATAAATTATAATTTTCTATTTTTTTTTTTTTCACATTTTTATCGATTAATTTATTGTTAGTGTAGAAATATTACATACAATTAAATTGATTGATTGCATTTGTTTGGTAATATAAAAGTATTTAAAATTTTAATAGAATTTTTTTTTTTTTAACACTAATATGCTTTGTGTAATGAAGTAATTTATAAATTAGAATTCAAGTTAGTTTTTTTGTTTATATTCAAATGCTTAGTTTTGATTTTTTTATTTTCTATTATGTCTATTATGTTAAAACGATTATACTTAATTAATATAAGGGACTTTTCTGATATTATTATACGAGAATCGTATAATATACTCTACGATAGTTTAATTTTGTTTCTTGTGAAAGTAATTTTAGTAGTGTTATAATGTACAAGAAGACACCGGAACTATAAAATACAAATTTCGGTACTCTCTATTATTGATCTTATATACAATACATTAAATTGATTCAGGCACGCTTAGAACAAGTAGTAATGTGATTATTATTGTGTTTAACCACTTGTGTATCTAATAAATACTCTATTAACCAGGTTTTGTTAAGCATAATTTAAATTAATAATATTTCTATTTTTAATCGATTACTATGGCTTGTTCCATACCACATATCATCCTTGTTGATGTGAAAACAATGTAATAAATGGTGTAAATGATAAAATTGCCAATTCTGATTACATACCTTTATTTTCAAAGAAGGAAGGAGTCCCCTAAGTTCTTCTGTGCAAAAAAAAAATAATAAAATAAATGAACCTATAATATAATACAACATATTGATTTAAATTATTTAAGTAATCTCAAAGACAAAAATATTGTTTTTCTTTTTATTTTTGCTGTTTGTAAATATTTTTGCTCAAAAAAAAAAAAAAAACAAATCTCCATGTGCGCTTGCTTTTTTCTTATTACCATGATTGATCATCACAACGCTTAGACTTCTGGTGTGTCCAAGGTCTGTTGAAATTTATGATCTTCAAGGAGTACAACATTATCTGGAAGTGAAAGTACTTGGTACAGAAGAAACATGGAATACACCAAGTTTAATGGTTGCAAATAATAATGTTAGCGGTGGAAAAGCCGTATTCTCACAAGTAATTGTTTTTATTTATTAAATTCATGTTTGAATAAATTTATTATTAATTGGATTTTTCTTTCAATAGGTACATTTAGAAGCCGATCCAAATTTATATGAAAATGATGAAAGTAAATTTTCAATTTTAAAACAAAGTGATGTATCAAGATTGGAAATATTTTCGGATTTATTAAGTACACATTTAAGTATTGCTGTTATTGCAAAAGGACAACAACAAATGCATATTGAACAATTATATGTAAATGCATATTTTCTTGGACGACATGAAGTAATTTATTAATTAATTAATTTATTAATGTGTGATTTTAAATGTTTTTATCTGTTATTTTTTTCCATTAATTTAGTCAAAGTTTGAATTACTTGATAAATTAAGAGGTAGAATGGAAGAAGGACAAATTATTAAAACTAGTAATTTAACAATGAAATTTTGTGGTAAATTAGATACAGTACCAAAGGCAACATCATCTTTATTACCAATATTAATACATTCATGTCCAGAAAATTTTTCAACTGTTGATTATTTTGATGTAATTTATTAATTAAGATATATATTCAAATTGATAAATGAATTATTTAATTAATTTTCTTATTTTATCTGTTTGTTTAATAGAATTTGAAATCAGAAAAAATTGGCAGAATTGTAATTTATGCACCAATTATAACAAGTTCAATGAATGTTGTTTCAAATTTGACATTAGCACATGGTCTGGCTGTTATACCAAGGCAACAAACTAAAGGAAGTGGCAGAAATAATAACCAAGTAAGTATTATAATACTAGTTAATTAATTATATTGATTAATTAAAAATTAATACATTGTTTTTTTTTTATGTTTATATATAACAGTGGCTTAGTCCTGATGGATGTGCAATGTTTTCATTACAACTTCATATACCATTGGCAACTAGACTTGGTCAAAAAATTTCATTACTTCAACATTTAATTGCAACTGCTGTAGTAAATGCTGTACTAAATATTGAGGGATATCAGGTAAGTGCATTGTTTTTTTTCTTATTAAATTAAAAATAGAAACAACAAAGATTTATCAGCTTTATGTTAATTGTCGAAATTCAAAAAATTATAGGAATAATAGTTTTATCAAAATAACTGAAATTTTAATTGACTTGTATCGAATTATAATTATCGGCAATTTATTGTCATTTGATCTTTGTTAACTACAGTGGGCGTCGCCAAATTCTCTGTTATTTATTATTACTAAAGTCAAACATGTCTATGTCATATAATAGTTTACTTATACCGCGACGATAGAGAATATATGTAGCCTAAATAAGCATCATTTCCATATTGGTAGACAACATTTTATATGGGAATCAAATGGTTTGCTAGATCGTGTTATTTGCATCTCAAAGGAAAATACAAGCTACGAACAAATTCTTTTTATACAATTCCAAATATGGCATGTCATTATTTTAAATTTACTCTACAAATTTTTTATCTAATAGAAGATCATATGTTATAATTTGTGTAACATAAACACCAGAAACATAGATATGTTTATGGTGCATTCAAAATATCCAGGATTTTTGACATAGAATATTATTATCAAAGCTAGCACAATGTTCCAGGACTTCGCATATGGTTATTTTTGAAGCATATA
>JANSTX010053682.1:0-11455 GCA_027564355.1 Penthetria funebris | reverse complement strand
TTTGCAACACCTACAAGCAATCGTTCTGTTAAGTTCAAGGATAATGTAGAAAGATGGTGAAAATGATAAATTTGAATTATATATTCAACGGCCACGCTATATTTAAATGACTTGAAAATTAACTAACCAGAATTCATTCTGGTCTGGGGACACTACGATGTTAAGTTGCAATTTTCTTTAGGCATAATGTGTATACATCAATTATCATCCGCAAAATTACGTTATAATTACAAACTTGAAAATATATAGGATCATTTATAATTATTCGCTTATACAATAATTCAGTAGACTGAGGCATAACACCCCAACTATACCTTTAGAGTTTGTTAGTAGAGTTATTACAAACACGACGGTAACATAATTTTTAAAGCAATAATCACCCGCCATTACCGATATATATCGTGACCATGTTATGGTGTTATATATCGCGTATATATAGTAAAAGATGGATTAAGTAACGTCTCAATTCCTTTTATTAATAGCTCAAATAAATTTCAAATTATTCTTTTTTAATAAAATTATCAAAATGTGTCGTCGATTATTCTACTGTTTTTAATTTACAAAATCTCTGAATTGAGTGATCCAGAATTTCCGGTGCTAAAATATATAAAACTCAAAATAAGTTTAATTTCTGGGATCACAAAACTTAAACAGCCTGTTAAAATAAAGTGTTTTATGGTTATCAATGATTATGGTCTATGATTAAAATATTTATCATTGCAAAATTCATGGTTTAAATGCATAAAAAATTATTAATTAATGAAATTTAATGGTATAAATACCACATTGGATTACAGTGATTAGTTCAAATATACTTTTGTTACTAATAAAAGTAAATTATTAAAGCTTGTGTAGCACTATATCATGTTGACCAATTCGGTCGAATAATAATTAGACCACTAAGTATAAGACCTTAATGTTCTAATGTTTCAGTAGTCAAAATATTTACGTTACAAACATAAATAATGTTTCATTCTGTAATACAAAGTCAACTTTGTACACAGTAAATCACATTTCAGTAAACTAAAATAAGTAAACGAATTGAATGTTAAGTAAATCAAGAACAATATTTTAATTACAATTTACATACATTGTCATGTCAGGTTTTGAAGGAAGAGTGTAGTTTTGCAGCGAAATCAAACTAGTCGCAAATTATGAATATGATAACGTATTATGTCTGATATAACGAATGTATATCAACCATCGCGGTTAGTAATATAACGTAAGTATTGTGCCGAATTTTGTATATTTTGCAGCAAATTCTTATAGGTTCTTGATGTAAATGAAGTTAAAGAACTGATGAAAATTCGCGGTAAATTCGTTGGTATTATTATTACCGACGGCTAATTAATTTGAATACTACAAATAAGTGTAATGTCAATTGTTGCCTCTCAGTTTCCATTTCCTTTGAGAACTTACTTATAGTATTATTAGTATATGTATTATAAGTGTTAAAATCGATAGGTTTCTCAAGCAAATCGTAAACATCTAAATTACCAAAGACAGTTTTTGTGACATTATTTTTGAAGTCATCTACTACCCTTTTTAATTCCAGTCTAACGCATAGCTTGCGACATCATTGACCAGACGCCTTAGTGTATGGCAGATCAATTTCCATCTTTTTTTTGTATGATAATCGTATTCATCTAGTCGCAAGATCTGACAATCTCCATAAATACTCATTTAATATTTATTATATGTGGACAAAAGGTTCTTAACATGTACGTCGAAAGGCATCTATATTGACGGAAATTTGAATTTGTGACATAATGATAATCGTCACTTTTCCAAGTCTCGCAGTCATACAATATTACTGATAAACAAATTCGAGTTGAATATTCGCAATTTGAGTTACTGACGAATTTGTGTCCACTGTCACAGCTTCCGTAGCATTCTGAGCACTTACTGCGCTCTTTTATATGTGTGATCAGACATCTTTTACAGCTCCACCATTGTCGTGACTAATAACTTTCCAAATATTGGAAGCTTTTTATTTTACCTCGTCTATTATTGTATTATCGATTTCAAGACGGCATCCAATCGACAAATTAATATTCATTAGTTTTTTATTCGTTGAACTACCTGTTAACTATACTTCACTAGACGCTTAAATTTTATACGCATTTCCGTTTCTGTTTGTGCCTACACATACACATATTTCGCCGGCAATGTCACGATCTTCAAGTCAACAGCATATGTTATTTGATTCGTATTTCATCTTTCTCATAACCCAATCAAAGAGAGTGGTGACAAAATACATTACTGCTAGCACCAGAATGTACATTCAATGCATCACCAAGCATTACATGATGCAAAAATTTGCATAATTCTTGAATATATGTCTTAGCATGAAAAAGTGTCGTCGGAATATTTCAATTAAGTAAGTATTAAATTCGGTGGAAATGAAGTGACTGACTTTACTCAATTTATATTTATCTACCCGTTGTACCACCGGAAACACAAATACAGTATATGTCGTTAAAGGTGTGTGATCGTCATGTGTATTAGAAGTGAATCATTAACATTTCAATACTGCTCAGTGTGTCTTTGTGAGTGTGCAATTAGAGATGAAATATTCAAATATACTCTTAACTCATTTCAATATCTTTTCGATTTTTTATTATTGTGTTTTATTATTCATGAATCTTTGTTGATTTTACTGATATGTCTCGTGATGCTAAAATTTTGAAGGTAGTGAACTCAAATGCAACAAAACGATATTCTTAAACCCACTTGGTACGTGTCCGCGATGTATCGAGTCCATCGTCATCATCATCTCAACCTTTAAACCACATGGGTATTCGTGACGGCACTATAGGATGTTAAATTGTATTTATTATATTATATTATGTTTTCTACCTTGTCAACAAACACGACGTGTACCCTTTTTATAAATCCCAATCACACCTCAGAGATTCATATAAAATGTGGTGGGAGTTACTGATGTTAGTCGATCATGTCATTCGTTGAATATCCGTAATACTGCGAAAAATATTCCTCCTTTTCATTTTGTCCCATACATAAAAGTCTACTATTGTAATACTCAGAGAGACACTATTCGCAAAAGATTTGGATTTTCTCACGTGTAATGGAGTGAATTACCTGCGGTTTGTCGGTCACTCAATTCGTATCCCACCCTCCCTTTATGTAAATTATAATTTTGAACTTTGTTCACTGTGGGTAATCCAGTAAACATCTTTAAGCATTATTTAAATAAACAGAATATGAATAATACTCTTAATATAGTCTGCAATGTTTCTAATAATTTTGTTACATTGCAGAACACAATGTAGAACCGGGCAATTATAACTTATCCCATATTTCCCAATAATTCAATTTGTATTATTGTTGTTTGTGTTAATATTGGATATTGTATGTATATTGGATATTGTATGTATATTGGAAACGAAATTAACATTAATTATCGAATTATTTATACTGAAAACTTTATCAGATGCCATGATTCATTGATTTTAACAAAGAAAAAATGTTTACTTTGTAATTTATCTTTACGTGTATGTGGTATGTTTATTTAAACCTTACGTTATTTATCGTTAAACCAACGTTATTTATCGTTATATATTTAACAAGTTTGTAGATAAATGCTCCAAACTAGACAATTATTCCAACCATTGTCCAATTCTGAAATTTTAAATAGTTTGACAATTTCAACATCAATTTTATAATGTGATTTGTAGATATTAGTCTTGCTTTAAGTCTTTTCGACTAACAATTGATTTTTTGTGCGACTAGTTTAAAATAATGATTATATGGTTAGGTTGGTTAGCAG
The DNA here is from genome assembly GCA_027564355.1 of Penthetria funebris. Classification (NCBI taxonomy): domain Eukaryota; kingdom Metazoa; phylum Arthropoda; class Insecta; order Diptera; family Pleciidae; genus Penthetria; species Penthetria funebris. The sequence continues at coordinate 7,665 of JANSTX010053682.1, read as the reverse complement.
TGGTGGATCCGACTAATGCTTCGAAGGATCCCAATTAGTACGTATGTGCCGTTTTGATACCGCAATGCTCGTATAACGACCGAATACCTTTACTTCTACTTTGGCAAACATCATATTAGACCTAAACTTAAATTCATCATAACTGTAGAGAAACTATACATTAAATACATATATTTCATATAAACAAATATAATATTTACTTTCAGAACAACATTTACCGCATATCAATTAGAAGAATTAGAACATGCATTTGAAAGAGCACCATATCCTGATGTATTTGCAAGAGAGGAATTAGCAGCTAAACTTAATTTAAGTGAATCTCGGGTACAAGTATGGTTTCAGGTTAGTTTTACAATAAAAAAAATACACAAAAAATATTATTGTGAATGTTTTAAAAATTTAAAAATAAAAATAACATATAGAAATCATAATATAGAATCGTCGGGCAAAATGGCGTAAGAGGGAACCACCAAGAAAAACTGGTTATATTGGACCAAATACACCATCAACCCCATTAGGTACTCAATTGGGTCCACCATTTTCATCATTTTCTCAAACACCTACAGTGAATCCAACAAATGTTGAGAGTTGGACAAGTTATCAACCGTACGAAATTACACCGCATTTTAATCTTTTATCGCCAGCCGCAAGTTCCTATAGTTCATTTTCCGGACAATATGGTACATATGTACATGAAAGTCAATTGTTTCCTGTACGTCAACATTTTGATTATGGTAGTCCGTCACGAACTGGTACTGATATTGATGATAAAACAGAACACTATGCTTCAATGGATGATAAATTTGATAATAATCATTGTAATGACAGGTAAATATTATTAATAATTTTTTGTTAAATAAAGAACTTTAATTAATCTGTATTTTTATAATTTTCAAAAAAAGTGTTTCAAACGGTAAATATATTGATGATGGAAAATATATTCATACAGTAAATTCAATAGATGAACCAAAGTATACAAATTGTCATATAGAGGATCAATCAATAAAGCAACAATTTTCAACAAATATGTCGGTGAGCAGTTGTCATCCCGATGAAACAGATAATATGACCGTTATAAAATCAGAAGATGGAATTTCCCATAGTTATGTGTTACCCTCTTTTTTGCGTTAAAACAAATGTTGTTTCAAAAGAAACAACAACTATTTGGACGATTTTAGTGTGTTATACAATTAGTTTATAACTAATTTCATTTGTACATATTGTTTTGTATATATAGAAATTTATTAATCATAAAAAAGTGACTTTATGAAACAAGAAAATATACCAACAAAATCCAAAGTCTTGCCTTTTACATAATAATTCGGAATTTATATTCGATAGTAAAATTTTGTTAAATAAATAAATAAAATTGTTACGTGTAAACAGTAACTTTCTCAGTTAAGACAGTAAGCGTTTCGTCAAAAAAGTATTTTATAGGCAATTTTTTAAATTGCTTCTCTTTCAATTAGTTGGAATTACGACAGAACCCATATACCGAGTATATTAGATTTTATATCATATCAAGTGTTAACGGAATGTAAAAACTGTCTTCACTGAACACAGTTATAAGGTATCAGTTAGTTACTGTCTAATGTAAATTTTGAATAATAATAATAATAATAATAATAATAATAATAATAATAATAATAATAATAATAATAATAATAATAATAATAATAATAGATTGATAATGTAAATATTTCGTATACAAATTATTAGTTGTAATGTTCTTTTTTCTTTTTTTTTTAAATATTACTGCATTCAGAAGTGCCTTCTCTATTCTTTATCAACTTATATAATTTTGTTACATTTATGGATATTATAATTATGTAAATAAATCTATGTTATGGACGAAACTTTAATATTATGTAAATTTTTTATTATAACAATTGTTTACATTCACAACAGTTCATATTTAATTATAAAGACAAAAAAGCAACAAATTCCAGAAATGTGTTGTCTACTCAATAATTCAAAAAACTATTCATCTTAAGAAGCATTCCTATATGTAAACTATTTGGATAAATTATAAAAATATGCATAGAATACAAAATATAGTATCTGCAGTATACCGGTTAATTGCATATAATGATGTTGGGAGCTTAATGGAATTTTCAATATGTCTGTTCTGCAATGAATCGGTGGAATACAAACTATCAAGAACTAGTACATTGATGGCAAATATGAATTAGATATTATACGTATATATGACTTATTGCTTTTTTGAAATTAGTATCATAGTTTAATCACATCTACTATACTATACTATACTATACTATACTATAGAATGTATGTTTGAGTGTCTTTTATCAAAAGAACGATTTTTTTAAGTTATAAAAAAATTAGTGATTATACAAAAATTAAGTAGATTTTAATGAATTTCATTGTTAATAGTTTAAAATCAAAATATATTATTTTATACATAAATGTATAAATTGAGTTTGACTTTCAATTTGTGATGAATAATAAAATGACGAAAATATTAACAATAATTTTTTTTAATAAATTATAAAATTTAAATTTAATAATTTGTAGAATAATTAATTATAGAACAAAATTCAGGTTATCCTTTTTCAACACTTTATCGCTTAACATCATAACATTTTTAATGTAAATTGTGAAACAAACAGCATAGGGGTATGTATAGACTGGCAAATTACATTTGATATAACTATACTACCCTCTTAAATTAAATACGGCACTTTTCAATCAGTTTATGTAACAGCTATCTTTTTGATTTATCAATATGTCAATATTTAAATCAGTAATTATTAAAAAAAATCTATTTAAAACGAACTCTAAAGAGCTGTTGAGAGTACATAATGGTTTGTTCAATGAAATAATTAATTTTTAATTAAAACATAAAAAAAAACGTAATTAATATCTTCTCAATATTTAAAAATATACTACAATATAATTCAATACAACATAATTTTGCTATCCACCCACTAATTATATGTAAAACTAAAGATTGATTGAGACAAGTTTTTATGTCGAAACACAACAAATTGAAATGCCTTGCTATTGATTGCAAATATTCTCGTTAAGTTAGAAAAAATGTTCAAAATATACAATTTATTAAATTTTTGCAATAATAAATGTTTTAAAATCTATATTTACATTTCATTAATATTTCAAAATATTTATGAGATGGTGGTTTGAACTGAAATTAAAAGTATGCGTAAGATATTTTTAAAAGTATATTCGTTTATATGTTAACTGTGACAATTGTGGATAATGTCCACATTTCTTTTCTGTTATTAACATATACAATTTAATACATTTTATTCATATACATACATTACCAATAAATGCACAATTGTCTATATGGAAATAGTTTCTGTTTTTCTTTTCCCATAGCTAAAGTGTGTAAATTGTGATTTAGGCACTTCAATTGGTTGCACATAAACAGCTTCATTTAATGGTTCCGGTTCTAACCATATACCATCACCAGTAAAATGAAATTCCATTTCAATTAAATACACACATAATGACAACATTTGTGATTTTGTAATATATAGTTTATTTTTTTCTATTAGACGATCAGCAGCTTCCAATTTATTTGAAATACGATGTCTGTAGGAAAATATAAATTATTTATATATAATAAATATATGATTGCGATAAAGATTGTTTTTAATGTGGCAAGAGAGATTTGATTAATAAATTTGAATTGTTTGGTTTTGCCAAATTTTGTCAAATCTGTTGATGTATAGAATATGTAATAGGAAAATGAAGTCAGTCTATGAAAATAAAGCCAACATATGAAAATAAAGTCAGTCTATGAAAAACAATAAAGAAAAAAATAGTAAGTTTTAAATATATACTCATATCAAATAATACTGATATAAAATGCACGAATTGAAATGATTTTTATACTCAAAAATAATTACATAAAGCGATGGTAATAAGGTGGTATATATGTTGTGACGCATCAAGTTCAAATGATCGCCAGTGATTGCTACATCGAAAACCAACCGAAAATTGTTTGTTTACTTTAACAATTGGTGATAAACACTTATCGAATCTATTTCACAATTGATAAAATAAAAATTGACCGTTAATTATATGAACTAATTCATTATAATAATAATTTTAATAATTTTAGTAATAATACAAAAATCATTTATAATTTGGTATAAGTTATAAGTGATATATTAACAGTTAGTTGATTAGTTCACTGTAGTCTGTTGGTGGGTTGAGTAATTTAAATATTACTATATTTGACACCGACATTACTATTTCGATTATAGTCATAAATTAATAAAAATTAAATAAATACTTACAATGGATACAATAAAATGTATATTTGTTTACATATATCTTTTAAAGTGAATTCCAATTTTAACAAATAATTTATTGTTTCCTCCACAGTTGATATAGGAATATGACACCAATTTGGATGTCGCACCAACATTGATCTCACTTCTATTGTTGACACATTAAATAATTGAGATAAATAATGAATAACATCAATACCTTTGGTTTTATCTGAACCATCACGTGCATATCTATAAATATTAAAAATAAATACTTTAAAGATTAATAAGTATAAAATTTTATTGAAATAAAATTATTATATGAATAAATTACCGTTCGAATGCATTAGATGAACATGATAGTATGTGTAAAGATGCACAATTAATTTTTAATTTCTTTAAAAATTCCAAACGAACAATTGCCTTATTTTGATAATGTATTAAACGTAAAATTCGCGGATGTGAACGTAAAACATTAAATTCTTTAATTGATGTCATTTCTGTTAATCGTTTAAAAATTGTATGTGGACTTAATGTAAAAATATCTACAAAATTAGAGGACAAATTATTACCGACTGATTTTCTGTGTTAAAAAAAAAACATTGTGAATAAAAACATAAAAAACAAAACAATTACCTAAACAAGACCAAACAGATGTATTTGGTATACTAAATTCCTGCATGTATGCTTCAATTTGTAGTAATGATTTGTAATTTGACATTAAAATTTTTGGACGTCGATTTAATATATCAGTTATATCAAGTCCAACTAATGTTTTTGTATGCACAAACATATTTTCAATATTATTAGGATCAGCATGTAATACATATAAATGTCTTTTTATTAAATCATCTGAAAAATGTATTCTATTCCTCAGAAGTTTCAGCATTCTTATAATTGAATTATAAGATTTATGTTTTATTCTTGGATATATATTATATACACCTTTAAGTTGTTCATTTGATATCGCTAGTTGTTCAATTAAATAACGTGTTAAAATCATTAATCTAATTTTATTTAAAGACTCATCTTTATTCAAATTTTCTAAATCAGCAAAACTTGAATTTTCTAAATGTTTCATAAGATTTATTGAAACATTCAATTCATTGGGTATATAACCATGTAGTTTAAGCAAATTTACTGGTTTATTCAATAATCTTATATAATTATTTAATAATTTGGCGGTAATTTCTGTAAAACCACATTCTACTAAAACTGTATTACGATTGAATAAAGTTGACACATTATGCACTAATAATTCCGGATGTTCTCGTATGTCTTCAATTGGAAAATTTAATGTTTTCAAAAACTCTGATGACCTCTTCAGTTCACATTTATTAGCGCCAATTAATTTATCACTAATCCGTAAAATATTTTTCTTTGATGTATTTGGCAATTCTATAAATCGAGAATATATTTGTAACTAAAAAATAAAATTGTTTTTAATGAGTATTTTTTAACATGTAAAACATATTCGTACACACAATACGAGGAAAATTCCAATTGACATAATTCAAGGTTAAAAATTGCAAGGATTAGTTAAGATGAAATTTGCAAGTATGTACTTAAATGTTTTCAATAATAAATGCATTAAAACACATTTATGATCTATAATTATAGGTACTTAAAACCACAATAATCTAGTTAATAATTGTGCCTGTCTGTTGGGTGAATGTGATTTTAGATTAAAATTTTATAATTGAATATGAAATTGTTCCATGCATCAATTTAACAATTTTAGAAATAAATGATTATTTTAGAATCACAATTGCTAGAGTTCAATAACAGAATTTTCGATAGGTCTAGTGAATCTTCACACTGAAAAACATGAACAATAATTTAAAGATTTATTACCGAAAATGTCCATAAAAAAAGCGGTGTCTGTACTTGCAGCTTCATGTTCAATATGATGTCCATTTGAAGCATAAAATCTACGTAAAACACTGGAATTAAAATATTTTTTGAAAATAATATTATACCTGAACAACATAACCAACTTTTATATTTTGTTAGAAACACACAATGACATAAATACAAATTAACCCGACTGGACACAAACAATATTAACAGTGTATGGCGAAGTTTCGATTTTTTAAATATTGCTAAAATTAAATGAATCTATTACGTAATACAAATATTCCAACAAAAAATAAAACAAAAAGCAATTAAAAAAGTGAATGCTAAAGTGATGGTCACCGCTGCCACGGTTAAAGTTAAATGGGTTTAATCATCACCGCAACGTTATTGGAGGAAAATAGAGTAGCGCCCATCTGAAATCAATTGGAACAATAACTGCCTAATCTCATACATGAATTCAAATTTAATGACAGCGGAAATGCGGCAAACACCGTACCGCAATGTCGCGGAAACACTGTTTAATCCGTGTCAACACAAGAGTGTAGTATCAATCGTATTTATCGAATATCTCACAAACAAACTTCGTGTATAGTAGCCCCACTATAATAATATATATACATATATATATTATTTGATGGTCTGGAATATCAATCAATTTAAACATGAATTAAATTGCAATGGGGTGACTGAGTGAATAATTAGGAAATAATATCCAATTCTACAAATCTAGAGGTAGCTGTGTTATTTCAACTTGCATTGCTGAAAAACGAACAACTATAATTGTTTTGGTTGAAATTTGATTTTACATATTATGTGCATATTTGAAACAATGCAATTTAACATCACAAGTGCCCCGCTATTTAGACATGTTTTGTTATATCGAGATGAATGTAAAAGAAAATTTAAATCAAACATTTGTATTTAAGCTAACATCAAAAAGCCAATTGAGGATATGCCAAAACTGTTTCTAATAGAGTAAAATTCAAATCAGAATTCATATTGTCTCCATAATTAATGCATTAAATGTTAAATATGGCCCAATTTGATTATATATTAGCATATTATTTTCGTATTTGATTTTCTATTTAGGTATAGCAGATGCAAGATTTTAGTGCATTTTAACATGAATAAGATTCCTATGGGTAGTCTCTGTTCCCTTGTCAGGTAAATATCATATATATATATATATATATATAAATGTGTAATAATTCAATGAAAACATCCGTTTTAAATTGTATTTTTTTCTTTTTGTTTAAAAAATCTCGTACAATAAGAATATAAAACGTGTGGTGCTAATAAAAACATTTTGCAAGTTAACAATTTATATGTCAATATTGTAAATAATTTAAAAAATCATTCATTTGATTACTTTTAAATATTTCATTACTAAACTTAACACATTTCCTTTCTGTTTAATTTTATCGTATTATTGATTGAATTTTGTCCCAAAAGCTTTTACATATATTAAGTTAAAATTCTTCTATTCTCAGAATCATTTTAAAATGAATAAGTTGTTTTTTATGGCGTTAAAATATAAATTATAGAATGG
>JANSTX010053671.1:0-11455 GCA_027564355.1 Penthetria funebris | reverse complement strand
TATATATATATAAATAAATATTTTCATAAACTATCTACACATATACAAATTAATGTAGCACTAAATTTAAATAAAATCTAATAGTAGAAACATATTTTGGATTTTAATTTAATAGTTTTGTTTTTCTTGTGTGTTGTGTAATAGTGTAATTATTAATTCACTTTTCCTTCTGTTTTTCTTTTATGATTTAAATACAATTTATATCAAACTGACGTAAATTTTAAACATACACAGCATAGTTGTTTGTTGTTTTTTTTTTTAAAGAACTTCTTACTGTGACACTACTGTGGTTGTACTGTGTCTTTTACTGTCTGAGATGATTCAGACAGTTCCTGTCTACTTGATGATGTATCGTTTAATTCCGATTCCTTTCTATTTTGCTTTAAATTTGGTTGTTGTAATTGATCGGATTTTTGTTGTATTTGATTACGATGTCTTAAGGTTTGTTGTGGCGTTTGTTCAACAGATATCTTTTCTGTTTGATCTACTTCAGATTGATCTAGCTTAACTTGATCTAGTTCTGCTTTATCTAGCTTAGTTTGATCTACTATATTTTGTTTTAATTGTGATTCTTGAATTTGAGATTTTTGTACAGATGTTTGTTTTACATATGGTAATGGCATTTCAGGTTGTTGTTCAGGTTGTTGTTGTTGTTGTTGTGATGTTGGTGTTTCTTCATTTAAATTACGTTCAGGTAGTGGTGGTCGTCGATAGTAAACAACAAATCCTAAGATTAATGTTAGAATTGTAATCAAATATAAATCCCAATTTGATGCAATATTTTTATCTAATTCAAATAGAAATGTTAATGGACCCTGGAAATATTACAAATTAAATTAAATATAAAACTTTTTATCAGATGGTAATATAATTTAGTAAGTAGTGTAAACCTCTTTCAATGATTCTAATTTGAACATAATTGATAATTTAAAAAGTGCTAAAGCAACAGGTACTTTTGCATCAACACTTGTTTCGGCTGCTAAATCATAACAACGTTTTGCTAAATGCCAATCTTGTTTCATGCCCAGTCCCTGTTCATGCATATAACCTAAATTAAACATTGCTTGAGCATTATGTTGTTGATCCATGGCTACTCTATTAATTTTAAAAGATAGTAAAAGTTAAATACTTTATATATATAAATAAATTAAATACTCAATATATATAAGGGTGAATTGATAATGAAGCTAAAAATAAAACGAGGGTTTAATTTTTTGAACTGAAATGAATTTAAAGTTCAACATAATCTCCGTTTTAGCTCGATATATACACTTTTTTTAGCGGTATTCCAATCTGTGAATTCCTTTGGCATCCTACAAACCATTTGCGAAAATGTATTGCCAATAGAATGATCAATAGAGCATATGAATTAATGTACATTGTACTGTGCAATATTTACAGTATTCTGCAACAAAATATTAAAATATCGATGCTGAGAATACAAAAATGTGCTTTATAATAATTGATTCGTAATTTAATTACCGCAATGGATCACGTCTTTGTTTAAACTTTCAATAAAACATATGAGAATAGTAAAACATTAATATTTTCGCTAATACATATATACTTTTCAGAATATCATTTATAACGCTGCTGCACATTCGCTATGCATATCCACATTGTCTGTTATGTTGGACATTATTGCAAGAGATATTGGCGTACATGTATAATTTAGCGACTAATCTAAATTATTGGTCAAGCTGCACATGTAATAGGTAGTCTCGTGGAGTATAAAATACTATAAATTAAATGCACTACTGCATTAGAACATGATTCACTAAAGCGGTATCTCAATTATTATCACTTTGAAAAAAACAAAAAGTCAGAAGAATATTATATTCTATTCTCGATACGATAATATAAAAGATGTCATAGCTTTTTCGCAATGCGAATAGGGTAAAGACATTGGAATATAACTTCATTGCATTATCTCAGAGAAAATCATATTGCGAACGATAAGTCTCATAAATTTATTAAAATACATATTCGCAAACCAATTCTCAATGAGACATTAATAGAGGAAGCGTAATTTTTTTTTCCTCGCAACTGCGAATAGGAATAAGACACAAAATTTTAAGTTCGGAGAACAATTAGTCATAAAAATGATACTTTTCATCAGTCGTAAGCAATCTATAATGTAATTAAAGTGGTGATTTTTTGTGAAAAAAAATGTATATGTTCGAATTGCAAGTAAAAATGTATTATTATAAATTATTGTAAATTTATTTATTTAAAGTTAATTCAATATTATGATCGAAAAGAATAATGCAATAAGTCAAATGGTTTAGGTAAATAAAGCTTAATTATGGAGAAGATAATGAAAGTAATATATTTAATTACGTTATGTAGCCAGATAATAATAATAGACATTTGATTAGGGTATTGCACAGGCTACTGATTACATTCAATGGAGGCTTATTGAACATAAATGATGCAACAGAATTAGTAAGGAAATTAAAAGTTGACATTTTTATAAATAATTTAATAAAATATTTTTTATAACTTACGCAGACTAAAAATCTTAAGCAAAATGAAATAAGCAGTGCTGACGCTGTACATAAGAGACCTACCAAAAACCTTGGCATTCTTTTAGTAAAATATAAAATTTTAAGTTTACTGAATATGGTAAGAATAGGATGAAGAAGAGGTGATATATCTCTCCATTAACTAATGGTTGTGTGAATTTCGTAACATTAACAAACCTATACTTTACGCCTATAATAATATAGATCTACTATTGTGGCAGTCATGTGTGTCACTATGTACCTTCTAAATTAAATTAGATATACTATAGAGAGTATACTGTGAGTCATCAATCTTTATATTCTATAGCATACACTCATGAAGACTATTTTGTGAAAAGTATTTTCTTTATTTTTTACCTATCTCAGCATATCACATTGAGATATATCTTGGGGTGCGAACAGATATATCCCGCGGAAACTAAATGTGTATATGCTGTAGGTGGAAGACGCAATAAAGCTTCAAACTATGATATAGGTATACTCTAGAGAATATTCTATAAGTCATTAATTATTATATTCTATAGTATATATTCATGAGGACTATTTCACGAAAAGTATTTTGGTTTATAATAGAATTCGTTGAGGTATCCAAAATTTGTGTTTGTTGAATATCTTTGAGGCTAGATAATTTTAGATGTTCGGAAAGAGGAAATTGTCGCTCAGTGCCAAATCTGGAGAATTTACTGGATTATAAAGCATTTTATAACGTAATTCGTGTAATTTGTAATTGCCGATGTGGATGTGTTGGATTGTCCGCCTAACATGTAGAGTGATTTAATGTGTATTTATTTTTCGTGGTATCATCTGTAATAGGATTACAGTAGTACATATATGCCAATTATGCCGTGTTATCTTGGTCAAAAATATTGTTGCAAACAGACTTCCACAGGGTGTATACAATATTGATTATACATAATAGAACCATAATTTGGTCGTTTTTATTAATTTCGTTTTTCATTTGTTCTAGTGTCATGACGAATAATATACATCTGAGTGTTTAACCGCTTTATAAATAGTCGATGAATATTGAACCATATACGCCCCAGAAAACAGAAAACATTATTGTTAATGAAGAAACCGTCTTTCAATTCTTTGGTGCATTTTCACCAGGTTCTTTCTACTCATTGCTTAGACTGTACTCTATTAATTTTTTGGTGTGTTGTAATATTGGATCAATATTGTGATGAATCAGCGTAAAAATTCAATTGAATTATGTGTGAAAAGTTAAATCATGAATTTTGAAAATTCAAACATCTTGCTGATACATTTTTCATATGCTGTTTTGTATATGTTCATACGAGATGTTTAACATATCAGTTAGTTCATGTACTTTCAATCTGTAGTCGTTTAACACGTTATGAAGGATTTTATCGATCAATTCTTCAGTAGTCACCTGGTTTGGGCGATATTGATATATTGCTTTTACGATTACAACGTAATTCAGTAAACAATTTATGAATCATTTTAATTAACGTAGTAGAGGAGCAGTCCGAATGGTATTTATCAAGTTCCACCTAATGTTTCTGGGATGTTTTTTTAGATTTGTTTAATTAACTGGTTTTCACACGACTGTCAAAACTAAATGAATATTTGTCCAAATAATATCACTTTTGATTATGCATCGTTGTAGATTTTTACCTTCATTATCACTACGACCTCGTAAATGTATATATATTATATATATAATACATATTACCTATAATGTGAAGCAGCGGCATCATAATCAACTGGTGCACCCAAACCATAATAATAATAATCGCCTAATTTAACTTGTGCAGCAGAATATCCTTGAGCAGCAGCACGGCGCCAATATTGTAAAGCTCTTACTAATTCTTCATGACGATCTTTAAAAAATTTATGCGTTTCACTTCTGTCTAATATAAAAGCAGCATTACTTTGTGCAACTTCATATCCCAATTCAGCTGTAACAGCATAATGTATAAATGCATCATCAAATCTATAGAATTTATACGATTGATGACCATACATTAATAATTCACTCCATTTTCCTCTTTCGGCAACATGTTTAAATAACTAAAATGATTTAATTTATTTTAGTTTATTTTTATAAATTTATGTTAATTGGGAAATAAAAAAATAAAAAATTAATAAAATAAAAAAATCAAGGCCTATAACTTCCATTATACATCGAGAACATAAAAGTTACATAATCACTTGGAAAAATAAAATGTCCTCGCTTTATTGTAAATGAATGCTGAAAGACTTAAACTTCCAAAATTAAAAATAGTCTTAATGCTTTGCTATATGTGTTCGGTAAATGTTATTTATCTGTTACACAATTTTATAAAATTAAATACCTCTACAGCTGCAGGACATGACCTAATCATTCCCAATCCTACAGCATGCATTTGTGCTAAATTGTAATAAGCCAAAACATGACCAGCTTGAGATGCTAAATTAAAATATTTATTTGCAAGTTTAAAATTTCTTTTCACACCTGTACCACCTGAAAATAAATATATAAAAAAAAGTCAATATATATAAATATTTAATACATTATTGTTAGTTAACCTAGAAATTTGAATTTTTTCACTTACTAAAATACATATTGCCCAATTGAAGTTGACCATCAACCCAACCTTGATCGGCTGCTTGTGTAAAATAATTTAATGCTTTTGATGTATCCTTGGACACACCTTTTCCTTGCAAATACATCAAACCTAATCCACTTTGACCAACTGGATTACCCAGTTCAGCAGCTTTTGTAAAATATTTTAATGCAGTTTCATTATCCGGTTTAATATTTTCACTGCCTTCTAAATAAATTTTACCCAAAAAAGCCATAGCAACTGCATTACCAGTATTTGCGGCTTGTGTAAAATATTGTAATGCTTTTTGATGATCCAATGGAATGCCGCGACCGCCCTGATAATGTAATTGACCTAAACCAACTTGTGCTTGTACATCACCCTTATCGGCCAACAATTGATAATATTCAATTAAATCATTGTCTAATATACCAGAACTTAGACCAGCATTTTCAATTTCATCTAAAAGGCGGATACGATGAACTGCTGCACCACCCGAAAATGTTATTTGTGATGCAACCTAATATTAAAATTTGTATTAATATTGTAATTTATAAAATTTTAAAAAAATAATAATTAATACCTTTTGAGCAACTTGACGATAAAAGTTTAAAGCTTTTTCGCAACTATTTGGTACAGATATACCGGACCAATAACGATAACCTAAAGCCATTTGAGCCCATGGATCATCACCAATAGCTGCCATTGTATAATAAACTATTGCTTTTGCTTGACTAACATTGAAACCAATTCCAGTTGCGTACATAAATCCAAGACCCTTTACATGGAAATAAATTGCATTATTAATGTATTATGTTCTATGTGATCTGCTTTAGAATCGATCAACCACAAATGTGAATTGAATGTCGAATCAAGTACTTGCAAATGTTCTCCGTGGTAGCTAGCGAGAACGTAGTTTGATAGAAAACACCAATTAAAACAAGACTATAATTGCAAGGGAAAAAGGATGTAGTTGGGTATCTATTTAGGAAATAACATCTAACTTCACAAATCTGGTCCGCTATGTGTTTGCAAATCCCATAACTTAAACACGTATTTTGTATGAAAAACGTAAACAAATGGGCATGTATAAGATGGAAATACGATGACGACATTTGGCTTACATAACCGGATAAGATTTGGAACCTGGAACCAACAAAAATGGAGTAGGTACCGCAAGAATTAAAAAGATACAAACTTGATATTCTTGAGCATGATTCGAATGGAAACGTTAAAAGAACTGTACAGAGAAGTGTCAAATGTTTAACCATAGTTCAGATTTACGCATGTACGGAACAGGAATCGCCTGATGACCAGGAGACTTTTATAGTCAACTTTCACATTGCCTTGATGAGTTTCAGATATCAGATATTGTCATATGCATGGGTAACGCAAATGTAAAAGTTAACTCGAACATGGGTTGGGAATGGATCAACACCATAACAATAATGCAGAACTGTTTGACGAAATGTGCAGTAATTCAAACCTTGATAATTGGTGGTACTATATTTACGCATAAGGAGACAACATGAAACTGCGGCACCCATAAACGTTGCTACATTTCGTAATGCAGAGTTAAGACAACGCTTCGCAGGTGGTTTAGCGAATCAATTAGTATGTGACAACGTACGACCAGACTGTAATACAATCGCAGACGCATTAAGACAAGTCGATGAGAATGTTTCTGGATTAATTAGTATGAAAGGAAGGAATGGACAAATGATACATGGAATCAAATAATGAGGAGAAGTAATATCAAAAATGCAATTATTAGCAACAAAATGATCGGTGGGATAAGCATACATTTTTTGCAAGTTACATACAGCCCAGATAAGCGAAGACAGCCTAAAAGACGATTCACGTATTCTACTCCAAGTCGTGGTGAAATCAAAACCGCATAACAACGGCAAATCAGTAGGTGCCGATAACATAGCACCTGAAATGTTGAAACTGGATTTAGATGGTATTGCGTCAATATGGGATCCCATTATTAGTTGAGTGTGGTTGTCTGATGATATTCCAACCGTGTTGAAAGAGGGGTTGATAATTAAATTGTCGAAAAAAACGGTAAATTGAGTGTGCGTCAACTGGCATGGTATCACCATGCTCAGTATTGTAAACAATGTGCAATGATCAGTAAGGTTTTAGAACAGACATGTTTCATGCTTTATAGATAAACCATATAAATATATTAAGAATTTTTATTCAACATTTGAGTGAATGGCAAGCATTAATGTATATATTATTTGATGACTTTAAGCAGGCATTCAATTTTATTGATTGTGGTATAATGTGGACAATTCTAAAAAGTTACAGAATTCTAAATAAACTGATGAACACGATTCGCAGTCTATATTGTGATTTACAATGTAGAGTTTTGCATCGTGCTACACTTGGTGATATTTTTAATGTTTTTAATGTACATTCGGTTGTAAACAAGAATGTATATTATCACCACTAATGTAATCAAAGTACATACTGATGGTACAACCGGACGTCTCGAAGATTTACAACATCGTGCCACAAATTTATCGTTTCGTCAATAGGTGCATCAAGTGCCAAATACAATATACAATATAATAGAGGCAATGAACGAGATTATCAATCGAATAAAGTGGAATTGATTCGGTCATATATTGAGTCGATCAATTGCAAAATACACACTGGAACACTCAGGGAAATGCTCCCACGTAGGGTAGAGGTCGCTATGATAAGATGTTGATTTTCTTATTATTGAATTGAAAGTCTTTTCACGCCTGATATTACAAACAAAAAAATAATAAAATTTACCATCTGTGCTTGAGCAACACCCGATTCAGCCAATGTAAGAAACGTCTCTCTTGCCTCATCAATATTAAATTCCAATGGATTACCCAAAAGTTGTGCCCAAGCTATTTGAGCTTTTGCTTTTTCATGTCCTTTTAATGATATTTGTTTTAGAATTTCATAGGCAGCATCTTTATCCGTTCGTGATTTATTCAATATTTTCATTGCTGTATCATATAAATTTTCCAATTCCATTTCTTCTGGTGACAATTGAATTGGTGATGGTTGGGTGTCCACTATATCTACATCTGGCAATGAATTAGCAATTTCCGCCATACGTTTAAGATTACTATGTAAATTTAATAGATGTACAAAAGTTGCTTCATTCACATTATTAGTTGTATCGCTAGTTTCATCTTCAATTATATCATTAGTTTTATCGTATGTTTTGAATTCTGTCGTCTTTGTTGATTGTTGATTTCTCGATGAAGATTCATCATCATTTGTATTATCATCAATTAGATTCGATGTTGTAGGTAAAGGACCTTGTAATTCACAGAAAACATTATACAAAAGATAAAATAGCATAATTTTTAATAAATGTTGCCTCATTTTATTTAACTGATTTCAGTCACTATTATTTTCAGGTAATTTATTATTAACCACACAGTAATTAGAAATCACATTTAAACTAAAAAAAAAAACAAAACACAAAAGAAAAAATAAACAAAATAAAAGGAGAAATATTAGTTGATAAAATTTTGATTCAAAATAAAAATTTTATGCCTTACGTGTCCGCTGCAGACGTCATTAAATCATTTTAATTAATAATACTCTAAACCAAAAATAATCTTTCTTTATTTTTCCATTCAAATAAACTGTATGAATATTTCAATTTTGATAAGATGAACCTGCCAAAGCGACACATAAAAAAAAAAACAATCTGTGCAATTATAGAAATGAAATGAAATTATTTTAATTATATTTTAGTTCTTAAAGTAAACTACTCAACAGCTTAAATACTGACTGATTGTAAGTGTTGCTAAATTAACTGATTATATTTTATCTTGTTCTTTTCTCGAAAATTTAAATCAATATTAGTTTTCTTTGTTTTTTTTTTTTAAATTAATTTATTATATTTCTTATTACTGTTATTTATAAAACAATTTATTATTGCAAAAATAATTCTAAAATGAACGAAATTAAAAACATTGAAAAATTACTTCATCTGTCACAGTTACAATAATATCGTTCACAATAGATATAGATCAGAGTAAAAATTTTCAGTGACGTGCACTTAAGGCGTTTAAATGGAAAAATAAAAGTTCTGATTGTTTAATTTGTGTTACATGTACCGATTCAAAAGATTTATCTTCTACTATTATATTATAAACTGCTGGAAAAGCTTACTGTGTACAGAATATTGTGTTGATTGATTACGCTGTCCCATTTAATGCAAATTAAAAATAGATTTTCAATCCACGTAAATGTGTAAAGTGCGGTCTCATTTATGCATTGTTTATATTTCACAGATTTTAAATTACATTAAACTCATAATTAATTTAATATTTGTTGGGTATTTTTAATATGTGCCTAAAATTTGGCGGTGGGTTGACGTTTATTTGTACTATTCATAAATAAAATGTGTATATTTATTAAAAGGAAAAATGTCTTTTTGTTTTTCGTTTTATTTAATAAATAAATTAATTGAATATCAAATTTAAATATATAAAAAAATTAATTAGATTTGAATACAAATTGAATGAATGCAAATTTGTGATTATTGTTAAAAATTCAAGTTCAATATTGGCATTTAACCTTAAAACGGTTACGAAACGAATGATTGTATTTTAATGTCAATTGTTAATATTTGCAATAATGTAGTGAAAATAGTGATGTAACATATTATGTCTATTGATGTATCGACTATAATATTGTAATTTTTTTTTTAAATTTTCCAATCTTAGTTATACAATACAGAATTAAGTGGATAAATATAATTTATAAATATATATAAAACTGCTGTGTTTCTTACCCGAATTCCGTTTATAAACACCATATACGCTTTGAACCATTTGTAACGCCAGACACCAAACACCAATAAGTGGTAACTATAAATAAACTGAACAATTACAAAAATATATTTGGTCCAGAATATCATCAGGTTTATAAATAATTGATATCCAAGTTTTTAAGATTACTTTATACATGACCCCTTTATTTTAAGATTATCATGATTTTAGTGTTGGATTTGTATACAATTCCAGTTTATAATTATTTGATTTTGCTTTTGGATTTATTAAGTCCGGCAATTAACCAAATTGATGCTAACTGTTAACAACCGGGAGGAGATATCCTGTTTTCCTGTTTAATGGAATTATGTCTTTTTATGTCTAACTGTAACGATGCATTTTTTTTTAAAAATTGTTTAAATGAAAACAATATGTGAACAAACCAAAAATGCAGTATAATCTACTGCACAATTCAAATTATTAGCAGTATTTTGAAAAACTATGAGCAGTTTAAGTTGAGACTTCTATAAAACTAGTGTAAACTATCATCATATCATATTCAACACTTTTTAACATAAAACAGATAGATTTCGTTACTGATGAATGTGACAAAGAAGTCATGACAAGTCATTGATCAGTAGTTGATAAGTATTGATCGGTGTGTTAATATTTACTGTGTATTTATTCCGATGATAATTTATTGTTTTTCAATTTACATAGTTATTTTCTAAAACATTAGCGGTTGTTTTGAAATAAATGTCAACTTAATTTAGTGTCATACAGTGGATGGAATATGTAAAACCTGTTTAATACTGCAAAACGATAAACTGCAATGTGATAAACAAATACCAACTTGCATGATAGTGTTCGACAAGATTCGAACACATTTGCAATAAAGTACATGAAAATGTGATATGAAAATAAAAAAAATTAAATATAATAAAGTAATGTAAGCGATATAAAGAGTCTACAAACAAAATGCAGTCAATTGGGCAAAGAGGTTGAAAACACCACACGTCAGTATAGACGTAAATAAATAGATGATTTTATTGTCACTTTTATTGCACTGTATTATATTGTGCTACGATAAATGTGAACAATGAAGTACATGGACATCTTGAATGAATATATATGCCGACAACAAATGTCTTTAAATACAATGACCTTCACCTCAACTAACCCATTATCACGTATACAATATATTTGTACATAAATATGTATTTATGTGAATTATTATATTTTCTAATACATAATTATGACGATATAACCACTGATCTGATGAGAGTACAAGTGCTATTCTTGGTAGCTAGCTACTATAAAAGCATTTCATAAGTTTCATGATCATATTTAGGTTTGCATTCATTTTCAAATTTATGCAAAGTATAAACGGAATATTTTGTTCAATAGAATTTTAAATTATGATATAATTTTAATATATATTTAATATTATTCTTATTTTTTATTTATTGTAATTAGATTTGGATTCATAAAAATGTCTACAAGTTATAATAAATTGAGAAGTCATATATTTATTTATTTAATACTTTATAGTACCACAAATCAAAGTTTTAATTAGAATCCTTGATAATTGGTTATCATTGAT
>JANSTX010053649.1:0-11456 GCA_027564355.1 Penthetria funebris | reverse complement strand
TTTCAGTATATACAATTCCGAGGAACAAACAAGAATAAAAACAAAAAATAATAATAATGTAATGTAACGCAACAGAGCACAACAAAAACACATACCAAATACAAGAACAAGCCATACCATAATATTATGTCTTCGATATATACCATCACATACTATCTAATAGTACATATTTATATATAGAGATGCCAAACAAGATACCACGACCATCCGTAGGTTGATTGCTCTTAAAAACGCTGTATTTTAATTTTTTTTTTTTTGTTTTTAACACTACTGAATTGTCACTCACTATAGTTATATACACGAATATTATGTGTTATAGCAATACTAATTACTATCAATAGTATTATGTATTTTATATAGTTTATCGTATTCGTGAGGTTATTATAGAGACAATTGCCTTGAACATTTTCTTTAAATATGTATTTATTTTTGATTAACTTTCAATCACAGCTATCAACCAGCAGACATCACATCATCACCATAATAAACAATCGAAAAATAAACATAATTATCATTATGATCATAACTATCATAATCATCATGACAATCATCAATATTATCACCGCATAAGTAACATCCTCGCCATCGTCATTGACATACAAAAAAAAAAAAATTATCACCTTAGTCACCACAATGTGAAATAAATAATATCAAACCAATACAGAAGATCATAATTATTTTTTTTTCAAATTATTATTAAATAATACTTTGGAAATACATAACATAATATACAACATATTCGTGGTATTGATAATCATAAAAGCAAAACAAAAAAAAGAAGATAGGGTTGACTAAAACATAATTCACATATTCAATTGATTTCAATTCCGCTTACACCATTAGGACATAATTATGTAATTACACAAATTTTTTGTAATATGTGCACCACTCGTATTTCGTGCATTCATTCAATCAACGGTCCTGTTGGAGGATCCCTAGGATTACTGTGTGGAAGCAGTAACTATTCAAATCCAGAATTCAATGATAACATGATGACAGCGAGTATATGGTGCTATTAAATAACCACAATCAAAATGTCAGATTGTGGAACATTTGTGGCAATACAAATAGCTCACATTACTTCAAGTATAGGAAATGGCCTCAAATGTCGTAAAGTCGGAGGTTAGATTATGGAGACTGCCTTCTAGACCATAAATTAATACAGCACAAAGAACTAGGAATTTAGTCTCTTATAACGAATTATATTTACGCAACAACGACTCACCACAAACACGGGGAAAAAACCAAAATGAAAAAAGAATATATTGCGATTTGCTTGCTGGAATATAACATCGTTTAACAATAAAGATTAAGAACTGTTAATGGAAATGAAACTTGATAAGATTGAATTTTTTTGCTTTATCTGAAACGAGAAAGAAAGGAGCATGCACAAATAGATACAATGATTATGTTCTCATATATATTGGCAAAAGGATAAGGATCAACGTGCTCATTCTGGTGTTGGTTTACTTTTGCATCATCAATTTGAACAGAACATTCATAATGTAAAATACCGAAGTAATCGATTTACTTACAGTATCTTTCAAATTTGGTAATAATTTGATGCATACAGTCTGGTACTTATGCGCCGGATGTAAATAATTCACGGGAAGAAACTGAATTCATTTTATGATGACTTGAAACCATGTGTTACATAGCTTCTCATCTAACGACAAAATAATGTTAATGAGTGATATGAATTGTACGGTGGAAAATACGGTATTGAATGACGTTATAAAAAGATTATAAAAAGATTATAAAAAGATTTAACGAAGAAACATTAAATGAAAATGGAGAGGCACTGAAAAATTTTTGTGTGCTAACAATAAACTTCGAATTAACAATACCTTTTTCTTACATAAAGATCAGCATAAATACATTCAACTATTGACTACATTATAACAAACAAAAGTTATCATTCCTCATAAATATTAGATATAAGAACTCTTTCTTCCGGTAATGTAGGTGCGAATCATATGCTGATTCCTCTGTAATATCAGAACAATTGCAAAAATAATAAAACCTGAGGCTCCAGAATATATTCAAAAAATAAATATTGAATCTATTATAGATCCAAGCACAAAGCACCTATATGAGAACAGATTACAACTTAAAATCGTAAATAATGCCATCAACAATGAAGATAACGTCGAAGAGGCATGGTGCAAGTTAAAAGGAGAATTAATAACGCAACATATGATGCGGTTGGATGAAGGCAAGTTAATACCCATGCCAAAAACACAACATTAAACCATGTGAAGTGAAGATTTTGGCAACGGAAAAATGGCTGGCATACCTAAAATACAGAAGCCTAAAAACCCCAGTTAGAATACCAGAGTATATAAACTCATTAGAAACAGAAGTAATGTCAAAATAATACAAATTTGAAAGGAATACTGCAACCGTTTTAGTAAACACATGGATCGTGATTTGTATGGTGGACAAAAGAAAATTTGAAACTTTCCCAGAAATAGAAAGAAACCTGTAAATGAATATATCCAAAATTTATCAGTATCTGCTGAAGTATGGGTTACACATTTCCAAAATTTATATACCAACACAAAAGAGTTTCATCTGAGACATACGGGCACAGATTTTCAGATAATAATTTTTATGTCAACCAACATCTGATTGAACAAGCAATTAAAACATTGGAAAATATAAAATCTTCCGATTTTGATGATATCTCAAACGAGGTCTGAAATATGGTGGGGAAAACCGAATTACTGAGATTGTTATATTGTTCAATAAATTACTTGAACGTAAAGAGATACCTAACAGATTGGAGAACTAGTTTAACAATACCTATATTTAAGAAAGGCAGTGAAACTGATCCGAGAAACTATCGTTGTATCACTTTATTAAGTGATGTTCAGAAAATCTTCACTAAAATTATTGGTGATGAAATCACGGCAAAAACTGATTTGATATTCATATTACGACAATTTATGGAGTTTATTTATAATTTATGGAATTTTCATGTTCTTCATCGAATCGATCTTGCAAAAACTTTCGACCGCATCCAAGATGTTATAAACATTTTAGAAGAAGCTAACATCCAGCAAAACATAACTGACCTTATACAGCAGAATACACAAATGAAAAACCAATATGTATTGGAATCCGTTGTTCAATATGGTTATGAAAAAAATAATAGTGCAAATTAAATCTACTGCAATTGGTCAGAGAATGGGAAATCAACTGATCAGTGTCATTTGCTATGCGGACGATGCTGTTCTCATTGCAGAAAATGAGAACGAATTGCAACGTCTATTATTTGCATTCAA
Organism: Penthetria funebris; assembly: GCA_027564355.1. Classification (NCBI taxonomy): domain Eukaryota; kingdom Metazoa; phylum Arthropoda; class Insecta; order Diptera; family Pleciidae; genus Penthetria; species Penthetria funebris. The sequence continues at coordinate 8,169 of JANSTX010053649.1, read as the reverse complement.
ATAAGATGCTGAAATCTTAAACCTGTTGATATCTACCATTGAAACAAAATCAATTGTTATAGCTATAAGAATCAATAAGATGCAAACTAGAGGTAGATAACATACAAATTGAGCAAGTCATGAGCTTCCGTTACTTGGGTGCATAAACAAGCAGCTATAGAGATGTTACTGTAGAAGTTCGCTATCAAACAAATAAGGCTGCATCAATATCTGGATGACTTCGTGACGTCATTTGGAGAAACGAGCTGATGTTATTAGAAAACAAAGTACGAGTTTATAAAAAATGCGTTATACGTATTTTAACATATGCACTGGAAACCCGCAGTTATACGACCAACACTAAACAACTTATGAGGACAACAGAAATGAAGATCTTAAGTACTATAACCGATCATTCACTCTGAGACATAATCAACAGTGATGATATCCGAAATGAATGTCAAAATCAAGACATAGAAAGATGGACAACAACCAGAAGACGTTATTGGAGAGATCATGTTGAAAGACTGTCAGATAATAGAATCGCAAATATTGCAATTAAACAACACCCAGGAAGGTTAAACAGGTCGATCAGTTATGATGTCACCAATAGAGCAGACCACCGTTACTGCTCACAAGTGGCACTTGTGATGTTGCCATGGTAAAACAAAAATTCAAAAAATGGACCCAGCGATTGTGATGTTTGTTTCTACACGAATGTAAAATTAAATGCATGCCAGTGCAAGTGTAGTCTAGGAGGGATTATCGGTGAATAGAGTGAGAGATGCTTTTTAATCTAGATTAAATTGATGTACTGATAAAGGCGCACGTGGACCCGTTAGGAGTAGGCTTGTTCAAAACATACCCATTAAGTGTTGATTTTAGCTCATGTAAGCGTATTATAATTCTAATATGATGCCATACACATCAGTATTTACCTTCATCACAACCTAGTGCATCCCAATTTGAAAACCAAATTAATATCACGATGAAAAACTCTACATTGAAAGTCACCATATATATCGCGGATCATCGCTTATGAACCGTTTCCACACTTCCTCATCACAAAGTTAAAACAACATTTATGTGCTTCAGCAATTCGATATTGTCTCTTCATATCTGTTATTAATTTACAATTGCTAAATAATTATCATCTAACAGAGAAATTCTCTCTACCTGTTATGTTGGATTAAAAAGTTATCCATAATCATCATCCATATACATATGATAATATCCGTCCGATCTCTTAATAAATTCCTTTAAAATTCAAATTATTAAATACTGTTTTATGTGTCCAAATAAACAATGTATTTGTATGTAGCGAATTTTCCAATAGAGAATTCTGTCTTTAATGGTGATAATTTTGACAATTTCGACTGTTTGCATTTTAGCCGAATTTAGTGCTGTTTTAAAAACTAATTATCTTAAGATACATATCATTTCCTGGTCGTGTAATTTTCCATTTTGGCGATCAAAATTGGCAACCCAGATCATGCGATTTAACACCGTTGGAATAGTGTTTACGTACCACAATTAGGTAAAGAGGCTAGAAAAAGGAAGATCACGCGAAAAAAATGTCTTTGCCATGTAATTGTTTATATTAAGTATATTAAGTATAAGTATATTAAGTATAATACAAATGCAAGATATTGGTCTCTGGTTTCGAACTAATAGTTCTCATCAGTGCAATAATTACTCAGCAGAATGAAAAAAATATACTGTTAAGTTAATTCCATTCGTCACCTGTGACGAATATATATATTTAAATCCATTAAAATATCTAAAACTAAATTGAAAAATAAAACACACAGCTGTTATAATAATATGTTAAACCCTGCACATTTAATGTATTCACAAATCAAGTATCAAATAAAAAAACATGCCATGATACAGAAAATATAATACCATTCAACACAACCAACCAACAAACAAAACCCAACAAACATAACCCAACAAATGTACACTAAACACAACAAATTATTAGTGTATTAAATGTATTTAATATAAAATTATTATAATTTATATGGCTTAAGACAAACTTTGTTAAGTCTAAATATTCTCTGTTGATGTATTGGTGGGATTCATTTAAACAAATATTCATTTTCTTTGAATACAAGTATAGATAATTTGTATATAAGAAGGTATTTAAATGATGTCTATCCGACTCTAAAATACACCATTGAATCATTAAACTATGCGTCAATGCTTAAATAAAGTCAGTTATTTACAGATGGATAAAAATTAGATAATAATTAGTAGAGTTAAAGTGTTGTGTCAAAAACACAACACTATATAAGATCAAATCTATTTTATCGACACCTCATACAATTTGTTAGGATGCATATATTTATATATATACACATATATGGTACCAAGGTTAAATATTCAGTAGGTAATTCACCTTCAATTAGTAATTGCAAATAAACTAAATAGTAACATTAATTTTCATTGTTCTCCTTTGTTAAAATTTATATAATTTTTTTCGGCACAAATTTAGGCTAATTGAAGTTACGAAAAATCCTATTGTTTAACAATTGCAAGCTCAAAAACAGAATGACACACTAAATGTAATTACAAGTACTATCATAGGGACGAGATAATAATAAAATAATAGAGAATTATAATAATTCATGATCGTCAATACGGTTTTCGGTCTATGAGGTCAACTGGTGACAATATGACTTATCCCACTGAATTCTGTAAAAAAAAAGTTCACATATTGGATGAGACACGGATGTCACAACTATGTCACAACTATGTCGCAACTATGCCACTATATTACATAAATAGGCTGCTCATGATTCTTATAAATAAATTTTGATTGTAATTTGCTGTCTAATTCTTTGGGATTTCATTCAATCGGAACGCACATCAATTCTTAGTTATTTTAAAATGATCATATTTTGAACGTGATTAAAAATGATGTTAGACGACTTGGTGCATGTATAAGATCTTCTTTAATGAAACACGATTCGAACATATTAGCCGATGTTCGTGCGATTAATCTTGACTTCTTCGGTAGAATTTAATGGCGGATTTATCGACTTATAGTGCTATCAAATTCAAAACAAATGTTCATAAATTTCATTATTGAAATCCTTATCCTCATTTCAAATGGATCGCACATGGAAAGTTATTTTATGTGTATATTAAACGATGCCCACCTATTAGATCGTCGTTAAAATAAAGATGCATCTAGAAAAAATTTATGGCACACTTCCGAATGGCATGCCATAATTTTAATTTGTCGATTTGATTAAAACTTTGATGATGCATCAATGTCGAGGTGTTGTACCATATAACTAGATTCCATTTCTAATAAATTTCGTTTTTCACATTCCTTAACTACGACTACCGACCGGTAACTCATTTTTAGTAATCAAATTCATGATATGGAATAATTATTATCTTCGACTCATTGTCTTGTCACTCATGAGAATGTCACCATACACATGATCTATAATTTGCATTCTAACACATCACACAATAAGTTCGTAGGATGATCAATAAAACAAAACTCGACTTTATTTATCAACATAGTCTCCTTCAAGAGTGATCTATTCATTACAATGCTTCTCTAATATTTCGATACCTTTTTTGTAGAACGATTTATCTTTGGTCTCAAAATACCTTTCAGTTTCGGCAAATCCCTTTCTCTGAAGCATTCTTTATACGTTTTCAAACAGGTAGTAGTCGCTGGGAGCCAGATACGGAGAATACGTTAGACACGGGGAAACAATTCAAAGTGCAATTTTGCCACTGTTGCGATTGAATGCATTGTAATGGTGAAAGTGCACTTTAGTTCTTTTTGGGGTCGTTTTTTCACAATTTCTTGCTTCAAACGCATCAATAACTTCTTTCTCAATGTAATCAACGAATAAAATATCGTGCGCAGCATCCTAAAATACGCCGGTCAAAACCTTACCAGATGGCATTTGCGTTTTTGGTCGCTTTGGACGGCATTCATGCTTTGCTGTCCACTCAGCTGATTGCCGATTTGACTCTGAAGTGTTGTGATGGATCCATGTTTAATCCATTGTCACATACCACTTGAAACAATTCGTTTTATTTTGCTGAAACAGCTCTAAACAGCACTGTGAGCATACGCGATATCCATTTCGAACAGAGCTTTCTCATGATGTTTATGCAAAATGGTGAATGCACTGCCTTCTGATATCTTTAATCAGCTATCTCACGCAACTTCAATTTACTATCGTCCAAAACTATTTTGTAGACTTTTTTATGTTTTCAGGAACAACTACCGAATTTGGGCGGCCAGCGCGTTCAGCATCATCGGTGTTTGTACGGCAACGTTGAAAATCAACAAATCATTTCTCGATCATTTTTCTCGATGGAGCAGGGTACGAATAACATGTCACTATCTTTATCATGATCTTAACGTTTGAAAATTTTTTACATTATTTTCTGATAGTTTGATTAAAATTTATTATGAATTAATTAATTAATTAATCTATCGACTAGTATATTGTATATAGATATACTAAATTCTGGCCGAATCTTAACATACGCACACAAATTTTGTATTATAATGATAAGACGTAATATAAACAAAAGTTCAGAATCGTTCATTAGATGTTGTTCCATTAAAAAATGGATTAAAACCCCCGCAGAATAATTTGAATTTCATTTTATCAACTTAAAAAATTCACAAAATTTGATTATGTATTTCGATTTGACAGGTGTGTAACAGCGTTTCATTAAACGTTGACATAATTTTGATTATATAATGGAAAATGATGAAATTATGTGTGAGAAATATAATTCCGACATTAATGCGTTCATGATGGATTGAACATCAACTTATTATCTTGATTTTTTATTTTAATTTTTACAAATAATAGTGATAATGTAAACATTGAGTATAGTGAATGCAAATCGTGAATAAATTATAACCTTACTTTAATGTACATTAAATACAACACATTTTTTTCACACACAATTTGATCACTTGGTTCAATTCTTCAAATCATTTTGAAAATTGACAGCCCAATTTTTATATTGTCAGCATTACATTACTAAACACATTTATAACCTCATTGAATAACACACAAATAATGAAGTTTCTGAATGGAATTTGAGGTGAAACAGCTTTACTAATAAGTCAGTAAAAACATAAACATTCCATAAAGCGAACATCCAATAATGAATGCATGTTGAAGTGGTGAAGTAATTGTCATCATAACGAAAAGAACGTATGAGGGGCTGGCTATGTAGAGTTTTATCACGGATTTTGTGCGATTGAATGGCTGTATTTTTTAAACGAATGCTGAAATAAGATAGGAATGAAATCGGAGCCAGTTTGCCAATAATAAAACTAAAACCAACACTTTAATCTAATGACCATTTATATCGACTAATCACCATTGAAACTATGTTTTGAATCATCAGTAAATAATAAAAAATGGCGGATGCTATCTAAAGAACACTAAAGAGTCCACCTTAATAATATCGCAGGCTCCACAGAAAGCGCACTAAGAAAATATTGACAGAGGGCTGTGTCAATATATTATGTAGGCGTAGATTTAAAGTTATTGTACTGGCAAGAAATCATTAATTACGGCGAATATATTTATTGTCGTTCTCAGGGTCATTGTTAATAATAATAATTATATTTAGGCATAAATATAATGACAAAAAATTAATGATTACAGGAGATTAATTATTATTATTATTATTTATTTATGCACATAAAAAATAGGTATACTAAAAATAGAAATAACTTTTTTGTATAAAAATACAAAAAAATTCTAATTCTTCGACAATTTATTTTATTTTTATAGTTCTACATAGAGTTCAATGTATTCTGGTCGTTTTTGCGTTCATATTCATTGCAAAACCGGATATTTGCAAGAAAATGAAGCAAAATAAAAATGTATACAGAAAATAAAATATTGATTGGTTTTAGGTTGTTTTGGTTAGTTACTTTGGTTAGATATAATACTTTGGTACAGATAAAATAATACAACACAAATTATTATAAATTTTATTGCAAATATGCATTTATAAGAAAGAAGGTGCTCAGTTATTTTATAATTTGAATCATCGATCGTGAAACACATGAAATAATTCAAAATTAATTGGATATTTTAATGTCAATAATACTAAATTATGTATACCCGGCGTAGCACAAAACGTGGCATAGATTCACATCAGAAATGGACATACTTAAAGTTTGCTAATTTCACTTTTAATTCTTATTCTTATTCATTTTATATAAATAATTTACTCTACAGACATGAAAATGTATAACACTTAAGGGTCATCAATCAAATAAATTTGAATTAATTGATGGGTCACGCAATACTCTATAAACTATAAACGTAAATAATATATACTAGCAAAAGTTTTCAATGATGATAATTGCCAAATCTTTATTTTACGAAATTTTGGTCCATTATAGTCAGGTGATGTCCACAGGATGTGCAACCATAGTTCTTGTCATATTGAACATGAAAGGATCTATCTATACGTAGAAATACGCTGACGATTTGGTGAATCCTCAGTAAACAGTAATTTCAAGATTGCATATTAGGTTTCATGTAAACTGCACTTGATATCTGAAAAGGTGATGAAAATCGGGGAAATAAGTGTAAACCCAAACAAAACTACAACTGTTTGAAAAATCGGGTTTTCAGTTTTTTTTATATTTTCGCCTTATGGAAACTTATTTTTAGATAAACTTGACAAAATGTCAAACTATTGATGTCAATTTAAGTATTGTATCACGTATTGTTGTGATAATCTGCAATAATAAATATGGTAGAATTATCTCTACATAAAGTTAACTTTGCTATAACCATGCTATACATTTAGCTGTCATGGATGTCCTTTATAGTATGAACACATCTATCGAAGAAGACGGTAACATCAGAATTAGAAAGTTGTTACACTAATGACGAGCATGTTAATAGCAATGTTGATGAGACTGAAATTGAGGTTTCTAGTTCAACTAAAGAATTATGTATGAAAACTTATAAAACTGTGCTCTTTGAGACACGAAAAATAGTAAAACTTTTTAGAAAGTCACCCAAATGAAATATATTTTTTGGAAATAAAAATGATTTAGCCAATGTTGTTGTTTTTTTTTTTCGGTTAACCGGTTTTAGTTCGGTTTCCTCAACATGAAAAACCGTCAACCGGTTTTTTAAAAAAGTCGGTTTATTGCGAACCCTAATTTGTAGTATTCGGTATAAAACAAATACCAAATACCATAAAACTGAATAAAACCTAAAGATTTGCCTGTTTTCTTATAATAGAATCTAGCATATATAAATTTATAGCAAGATTGCACAAGAAACAAATCAGTGTAGCACTGGGCAAACATACAACAAAATTTCAACGTGAAGTACATATGCGAAATGAGAAGATATTAAATTAATGTTAGTAATATTTTTAGATAGTCGAAACGCGCTTTTGGTACTTGATTCGTCATCATCATCATCAATATAACCTGTATAACACAAGCGAAAAAAAAAGGATCAATCATAATTACCCAGTAATATATACATTCTAATATTTCAGCATGCGGTTTTCCAGCTATCGACAAACACGACATTAACACCATTTTTTAAGTTAAGTCAATCTGAACTATTATTACAAATTTAACACTCTTGAATCTTGCTATGTGATTATTTGATCTGATATCGGCTACTAGTCGAAAGAACTACGATTTGCAAGGACACTGAGCAATAAACCGACTTCACTACTGTGATCCATGTGGATCGGTATAGCGGAAAAGAGAAGGATTTCACTATAGAGGCTATAGTCCTTTTTCCGGTTTCCTGCCATTGCTCAACCCAAAAATATCGAGTTTGTACCTCTTCAATTCTTGAGCCACTTGCGCCAGTTTTGTCGGTTCAAGCATTTTTCCCATGTTCCCGGTTCCAAATCTTCTCCGTTATCAGAAGTCAAAAGACGTCATCGCATTCCCATCAGACCCGAGGCCATATTTATACTTATATATATATATTATGGGTATAACTTATTTCGTGATGTTTTTTTTCAAAATTTGAACGTTTATTTAAGAAAAACATGTACAATAGTATTATTCAAACTATTCTCCATCGCCAGTCACCACTTTTTCCCATCTTCTTGGTAACATATGGATTCCGCGCCTAAAGAACTCCTCCGGTTGTGAGGTCAAAAATGAATCAAGCCAATTTCTGATAT
>JANSTX010053648.1:0-12493 GCA_027564355.1 Penthetria funebris | reverse complement strand
CCTTTGAGCACAAATTCAATCACAGTTTTTGTCTATGCCTGACATTTATTCAGGGCTAAAAAGAGCATATTAGTCGTGTTCACAAACAGGTGAACATTACATTATTTATGCGCTATTCCACTTTCTTCAATGTCATCATGTCGACATTTTTATGTAAATCGATTACTCCCTATCTAATCTACAATTCAGTGTTTACCTTAATCATGATCCAGCACAAGACAATAGCAGGAACAATAATGTAATAATACATATTCCTATTTTACATCCGAATGCACATCATAAATATCACCAAGCTTCCGATTCCATAACTTTCTAGATTTGCCCACAACATACGAATGTCTGCTTGAAGTCTATACATATATTGCTCAATACCAATGTACTATGATATAGTATTTGCAATATCTAACTGTCCCCTGAAATCTGCCTGCTCTCTTCCACCATCTGGTTCTAAAACTGAATTAAAATTCTTTTGTGCACAATATTAACCATAACCTTGGTTATTGCATTCAACAAGGTAATAATACGTCACTTCTCACACACACTCAAGCTACCATTTTTCGACAACGTAATTATTAACCCCTCTTTCTACTCGGTTGGAATATTTTCAGATTACAATATACTTCCACTTCACTAATAATGGGATTCAACATTGATACGAATGTATGATAAATACTGGATAAACTTGAATATTTAAGACGTAATCCTGTACTATTAATCACACATAAGTATTTTTAAACATTAGTCAAGCGTATTTTCTGTGATACTAACATCAATTCCATATTGTCATATTCGACAATTCTATACATTTATCGATGTTTTTCACACACAATTTGATGTATCACAGAGTAAAATTGAAACTTAAGTGAACTTTCTACTGTATGTTATTTGTTATAGATTTTATATTGGATTTTGATTTGAAAATGGTAAGAATTGGGGTGGTTTGAATTAAACATTACATAAAAAACTGATTTATCAATCGGATTTAAAGTTTATTGAAATATTTGATTTATGTAGAATAATGGAATGAATTGATTGCTTTTTTGTTTTTAAGTTTATGTAACTTATTTAAATGAGTCGGTTTTATAGGCAATATCATTATTTTGATTTCAAACATATATATTAACATAACATTCTACGAACCTAATACATGGTAATAAGTGGAGTGGTAACGTAATTCACATTCACAATTTATGTAAAGTGCATAGGTGATTATTGTATATTTGAATATTGTATAATTTTTCAATAGTTGCTGATGTATATCTTACAGGAGTTGATCAGCAAGATAAAAGTATATAGAGTAATGACAGAGATTGAACGTCCAACAGTACTCTACCACAAAGTTGAGTTTAAATTGATGGTGGCAAAGATAATATTTTGTTCTGTACAGCCACCTCGCATAGATAAAGTATTAAGTACTTGATCATTAACAAATAAATACCATTTGTAATAGTTCAATGCTAATTGTTGTACTGTAGAGTTTCCAATAGATCAGTACCAAATTTAGTCTATACCATTTTAAAGCCTACTAATGGCACATCCCATATTTTGTAATATATTTAGAATATTTGCCTCTTACAATACAATAAAAAAACAATCATTTAAACATTCTTAAACATTTCAAAGGCAGCACGTCCTTTATGGTCAACCTACACCTTTATATTCTATTTTCTATTCCTAAAAACAATAAAATAATTCAACAAAATTTCAGAGGCTGTGTTACAAATTACTATGGTACTATTAACCATACGTTAAACTACTTTACTAATCTTTTTAAAAACAATAGAGATTATAATAATTAATGTCTATATGGTATATACAATGAAGCTCAAGACACATCCCAGATTTTTAGTCTATTCCATCGTAAAGTTTCAAAAATGGAGGTCAAACAAAATAGGCCTGGATTATATTATTCACCCTATATTTTATGGAGTTGGTTGTTGGATATATCTCAAACGACGACAATAATTAAAGAGGGAAAAAAAAGACAATTGATTTAAAGAGCATAAATATTATCAGTGCATAATTAAAGTTAAATGGATTCGTTTATTAGGCTTTAATTTTATTTTGTCTTGTATACCAAATTACTATCACCGTCTTAGCTTTGATAATATAAAGTTAGTAGACCAGATTCATCTTATAATACACCAATCTCTGAGAGGTATATAAAAGGTTCATTTAGTGGGCAGTTATCGAAGACCAGGTACTGAATGCATATGATATTAAAGATTTTTTTACTTGTTTGTATAGTATAGAATTTTGATATTTATATACAATCCACTAGTTCTCTTAAGAATAGATGACAGAAAGCAATTTGACTTGAAAACTCTATTTGTTATATCCTCTGAGGCCCGAATTTCAAAGTATTATTGAATTTTATGCCTAGGTATTTTAAGCAATTATTATTATTTAGTGTTTATTCGTCTATATTCATCTGTTAGTATGTCCATTTCTTGTTGATATGTGCAGACGATTTTCGTAATGGTACGTACAGGAGAACAAGTGGGAAGATTGGATATGTAAAATATGTAAAGGATAGCTGCTGAGATGAACCATGGATCACACCTATAGAAATTGCATAAATATTTGCCTGGACGTTCTGTTGGGCAAAAAAATTATAGTAGATTACGAAAGTGAGGTGGTAGTGAAAGCTGTGAAATTATTTCAATACATATTTTAAAGTCAGTAGAGTGTCGTGGCAATGGTAAATGTTCTGTCTTGGATAGAGGATATAATCGTGTCAAAAAAAAACGATTAGAGCGTAAGTCGTGGGGTAACCGTTTCTGAGTAACAATTTTTTAAACCGAGATTAAATTCTTGTATTCGATGAAATTGATTATTTTGTCTATAAAGGCTCGATGAAAACCGTGGGTTTGCATAGGTGGCTACTAAAATTAAAAATATATAAACCTATTTATGTATAGTTAATTACAAATTTAATAAACATTTTTTTATATCGATATTTTCGGCATAAGTTAATGAATACACATAGATAAAAATAGATACTAATATTTATTTTAGTTTATATTATAAGCTTCAATTACCAATTTAATTAGTGTGTCTCTATAAGCAGCTGTTATTTTTGTTTATCTTTTTTAGGACTACGAGTACCATGAGCAACCATATAGGTGATATCAAATCACAGCCTTCATTATTAAAAGAAAATTATTGATTAATCGATATTTAAAAATTTGATACGCTTTAATTGCTATTTATTTACTATTTTGTATAAAAGGAAAAATATTGATGGTTGGTTAGGTTGATTAGGAGTGATTCGGATTCGACTAAGCCTCCGAAGGTTCCCAATTAGCACGTAGGTGCCGTTTTGATACTACACACTCGAGGAAACCAGATTGATTCTTGCAGATATGCACATTAAATCCATCTCGTGGCGTTTAGAAAAGTCACCAGATCTCTTGACGTTATAGTAGCAATTTCCGATAGATTAGATAGATATGCATACCCAGCAGCCTATATCTCTGCTGAGAAAGTGCTGGGCATTTGCTTAGAAGGTGTCGTTTTAAGAACTGAAAGGAATACCCAATCTTGACGTTTGGTCTCCGACCGGCCAGTACCCCGTGAGCACTGCCACGGACCTGGCACATCCCGACGTGATGATCGTAGGAGTTTTTACGGTTTACTCTGCCTAAATACGGGCCAAGTAATCCTAGATAATCTGCATGTAGGTAGCCCTTTCCACCTAGCATTGACCAGTCTCATAAAGTATAAGCCAGTTTGTTTGTTGAGTTCGCTGAGTGGCGCAGAAATTTGCTCCGCCAGTGATATATCAAGACCCGAGCTCTGGCTAGTTCATCGGCCCCTCTTATTACTTGCAATGTCTGTCCCTGTAGCCCAGAACCCATATAATTAATTATTTAAAAATTTGTTTTAAAAATAAAATTTGTCTAAAATTATGTACATGCAATTATAAGATATATTGGAAAAATGTATCGTGACAAAGGCCCATTTAATGTAACTTTATCAATTTTCGATAAACCAATTAATTCAGAATTAGTCTTTATTTTTTAAATGAGAACAAGACTAATTACATTCAATTAAAATGTGTATAGACTATCGTGAGCTAATATTTATTGTGTGTTAATTTATTGTTTAATATTCATGAATTTAAATAGGTTTTATATTGATTCTAAGTATTATTTTCGACGACATTGCAGTTCTTATACAAGAGATAATGTTACGATTGGTTGACAGTTTAGTATATACATTTTAAGATATAGCGCATTGCGAATTCAAACATTAGTTCAATGGAATGGTAATAAATCGAGAATATTAATTTCTCTAAGAAATCATCAACATTAAAATTTTACACATACGCAACATATGAAGTAGTTGAATGAAGGTAAGATGTTGCTGCAGAAGTTCATGTTACCAGAAAGCGAAGTACGAATTTATAAAACATGCGTAAAACCTATTTTAACAGATGCAGTGATACGTCAAAACTAAACACCGATTATTCACTCAGAGAAAGGATCAGAAATAGTGATGTCCGCAATGAATGTCAAATTCAAGACATACTAAGATGGACAAGAACCAAAAGGCGAGAGACCATGTTGAAAGCATGCCAGATAATAGAATCTCGAATATTGTAATGAAACAACAACCAGGTGTAACACGGCCTATATAGGAAGGCCTCCAAAGAGATGGCGAGAAAGTTGGACATCCGCATCTCAAAACTAAATTGTTAGAAAATCGCAGAAGAAGAAGAAAAATTGTACCCAAATAAATACATATTTATAAATTTTACCCGTGTTAATGTTTTTCTGGTATTTTATAAGAAAAAAAATACATTTTTTAAAAATTGATTTAAATATGTTTGCCGTGTATCTCGCAAGCTTTTATTGGAAATTTTTATGCACAGCACAGCTCTCATTCAAAAATCATCAACAAAATTTAACTTTCATTAACAATTTCCATTCGACATACAATTATGACTATCTATAAAGGATCTCCAATCATAGATTCTCAACGTATCATTACCTATTCCAAGTCAAAGCGAAATTTAAAAAATATATATAATTTCAAAGTCATTATTTCTTTTAAATTAGAACTTTTTTTGCCCGGATATATGCCATATACCTACTTGTATTCGTATACGAGGAAAAAAAGACTCTTTAATTTCACCAGTGTTATACAATTTGATTTATAGAAAATGTCCTTATTAAATAATTTTATATAATAAATCTTTTGCCCAAAATATGTCAGTAGTATACAAGGATCAATATTTTCGTACGTAACTTACCTTTTTGGTGAGATGCTTTGCCTTTTAATTTACTCATTTATTTCTATAGATGCAGATATGGCTTTAAAGGATTTGAATTTTTATATATATAGCACTATATTGTAGTATATAAAATGATATATATTCATTGTACATTCTAACATTGGATAAATTGGTGTATATCTCAACATAAATTCAATAATTGCAGTTTTTAAAATATTGCATTCTTTCTACTGCTGTGCATTTTCGAAGGGGTCAATTCTATGGTATTTCAACAGGACTCGACACCATGCCTAAAAGATCGTTGAACACAAACATTTTATAAAATCACATTACACAGTGCATTTCTTTAAAATAATGGGCCCTTGAATGCAACGGTTTCTTGAATTCAATGGTTGTCCAGATGGTTCATTTTGGAAGCTAATGTATTAACAAAAACTATATGAAACTGTAAGTGGTCATATTCAACAGAGATGTTTCATGAAATTTAATGTATTTGCAACATTTTCTAAAAATATTAAATGAAAATATTCACGATAAATTAGTGTATTTCTCAACATAAATTTAATTATTGCAGTTATTAAAATAGTGCGTTCTTGCTAATGTAGGCTGCGCTGGATCTTCGTACAATATAAATAATATACATAAAATGGTCACTGTCTGCTCGTTTTAAGTGATCACGAGTTAGTTCGTATACAAAACAAAGAAATGTGCGTTGATCATCAAACAATTTGATTTTAATTGCAGTATATTTCAGCAGAACTCATTTTGTATTCCAGGTCGATTTAACTCACTTATTATGTTATGTGCAAATCACATAGAATATGCAACAATGAGATCGTAATGTGTACCAACCGGTATCTACTGTGACTTTATAAAATGCCTACTCCTATACTACTCGTATTTGAATGTCATGTGAGGCATAGCATCACTCGAAAACAGAGTTTATTGCCCAAAATTAATGTTTTAAGATCCTATTTGGTTAAATGGTTAACAATTTAAAATCACTGATATTTCTTTATCTGAATGGATGTCATCTCAATCAACTGATGGAATAATTGCTTTGACGGTTAGTAACAACCTTTTTCGTTTTTTAGCATATCTCCATCGCTTGCTAGTGACTTTCAGATAAGTTTGTGGAATATAAGTCACTTGGGTTTCTTTAATACTTAATCTAGCTCTTTGCTTTGACTAGAAATGAGACTTGGTTATATTACTGATCATTCACAACACTTAATAACCATGCTTTAACTAATCACAAAACATACACTGTATCACATGATATAATGATCAATGGTCTATTCATATGGAAATTTTTAAGAAGCTGTTGTTTGAGGTATAGTATCAAAATTGTCCACTTTGAATTGATGTGACTTTTAATGCTCTCTGATGCCTAGTCATCTGATAGACAAGCTAACTTTCGACATTCTTTGCCAAAATTTTATATAAATAACATCTTTTTATAACTAACACTCTCTGTTTTCTTGTATTTAGTTTTAGTTTTACTGCTAGAAAAATGTATCCGACCATATGCTACTAGTCATTTTTTTGATCTTTTTTTTATTCCATCTCTTAATATTTTTTTCAATTTTCTTCATAGTTATAAAGTTACCTATAAATATTAATTATACATACGAGAACGAGGATATTAATATTATGGGCTTAGTACTCGTAAACAATATTATTTCTTACGAAATTGGGCTATTAATTTATAAAATTGTAATTTATTATATTATACTTTTATTTAGAAGGTTAATCAAGAATTTTATGATTAATTTTATTAGTATAATAACACGTTAATAGAATTAATAATTTCATTGATTGCTTAACTAGTACACTAGAATATGTGACAGGAATTATTGTTAAGTTAAATTCTACAAATATTAAATGCTGTTGACAGGCTCATATCAGTGTGTCCAATATGACAATTATATTAATATGAAATACAAATAACCTACTTTTAATGACTGCAGCTAATTTAAAATCTGTGTACAATGACGCGTTGAATCATACAAAAAATGTAATTTATTAGTGATAATTGTAACCTATACATCCTTGCCACTCTCAACCTATATATTGCTTGCCACTCTCACGAACAAACTAAGTAGCTGCAAGTTCACAAATTCAGTGGATCGAATTATTAACATCTTCTGACTGAACACGGCTACATGTCTCACATACTCAACATTAGTACCTATACAATCGAATTCATTAAATCATCGTCAACGAACAACCGCCATTGTTCACGATCATGATTTCGATTCAATTCCACTTTCTTCAGTTGACATATTTTGTTCACCAACTCCACCTCTACCAGCCTCTACACATTCTCAATTTGCATTGTATTTGGACAGAAAATTTTAACTTTCCATATGATACAAGTATTAAAGTATTAAAGTAAATTTGAATTTGTGACACGAGTCTTTTCTATGCGTAATTTTACATTTGTTTCAGCACCACCATCAATTCTTAGAAAAAAAAACTCATATGTATTATCTAGTCATAAATTACAAGATTTAAATAATGGAAACTTTCGGTTTAAATCGCGTATCCCTGATCCCATTTGTATCTAACTCAGTTTAGGTTACAAAATACTTTCTTGTTCTGTACATTGGTGTACATTTTATTTTTATATACTATTGGTATATTGTACATGTTCCTAGATTTTTTACGTTTTTAAGGAATTAGAATAATAGATCAAATATTTTATAGGAACAATTTGGTGATCATGTATGGAAACAAGCTTTACGGGCAACTGGATGCAAGATGACAGTTTTTAATACTCATCAGGTATGGTTATTGAAAAAGTTTCCATTTTTTATATATATTAACTCAATTTTCTTCTATAGATATATCCAGATAAATTAATGCCAGATTTAGCAGAAGCACTGTCCGCAATAACTGGTGAATCATTTGATTATTTTATGGATTTTTTTGGAAAATGTTTTGTCAGATTTTTCACCAATTTTGGATATGATAAAATGTTAAAGGCGACCGGCAGATATTTCTGTGATTTTCTGCAATCAGTTGATAATATTCATTTGCAAATGAGATTTACCTATCCGAAAATGAAAAGTCCTTCAATGCAACTAACAAATACTGACGATAAGGGTGCAGTTTTAGTTTATCGTAGTGGTAGATGTGGTTTTTCTAAATATTTTATGGGTATACAGATTGCTTTTTTTTTTGTTTTTTTTTTGTTACAAACTAATTAACAGGGGGTTATTAAATAATTATATATTTATATAAATAACTATTTTGCCAGGTCAATTATTTGAAATTGCAACAGTTTTTTACGATTTAGATACACTGGATGTTAAAATTTTAGAGACCAAAAATGATAATCCTGGTTCTACAACAGGACCCTTGACATTAGATACAAAAACCGTTATTGTAAAATATCGACTGGATTTTGATAATAGAGATTATGTAAGTTGATTTTTTATGTTTTTACTGATTAAAATATTTTAAACTATAATAAAAATCAATATATTATACTGGTTCATTAAAGACGAATTCTTAGAAAACTTAATATTTTTGTCCATAAGGAAAGTTAGCAAAGAACATTTGATATTGAATCTTATGTATGGATTGAAGATTGAATTGCAATTTGGTCAATTAACGCCGTAAATATGTCTTATTGGTACTTATAAGTCAACTTGTAAATTGCAACTTCCAAAAATACAGGTATTATGTTAGATTCTTGATGAATTAGCATTTTACCAACATACATATAGGTTCTATAGATTTGAACACCACTCTACTGGATTGTTTAAATATTTAACCGATCAACTACATATATGTTTTACTGTATTATTAGAAACTAGAACATTTTCTCAGTTGACATTAGATATTATATGTATCGCAATGCCGCCGTAAATGTGAAAATTTTACCTTCTTTTAACAACTGTTTATTCAAATTTCAAATATTTTTTCTTATTTATGTAATATTTACAATCATGTTAGATTATTTTGATTGCAATGAAAATTTGGATATAACAACCACCAGATTCAACGAGAATATTTTAAAAGCATAATATATTGGCATAAAATCTATACTAGGGATATACATCCTTGTAGTGTAACATAAAGATATTTACCATATAATGTTGTTTAAAAATGAAATATTAGATTTTTCGTAAGAATCGAGATTACTTTTATACGCGTATTTTATGATTTTTTTTATTACTTTATATACCTTGCAAGTTTTATGCCTGAAAGAAATTGCGAATATGTAAAAATCATTGTATAACTAAATTAATATAAAGTTAAAAAAATCCAAAACAATATTTCAGAATTTACATATACGCTTCATGCTCGTTGAACAATATTAATAAATATTTGTCCTGTAAAGTTTGAGTTCCATATTACTATTTTATAGCTAAATATGTGCTTATAAAATCAAGGAATGAGAATTTTTACAAGAAAATAATTTTTGATATTTTCAAGTATCGTTGGGAAATGCATTCCAAATATAATGACGCTAAATTGTCTCAACAGTAAAATCACAATTAGACAAAACCATTGAAATTCAACATGGTTATTGACCCCTTGTTAAATAATACCAATACAGTCAAGTATGAAATTCACCTTTGAAAAATTATGAATGAGAAATTTATCGTTTACTATATTACTATAATCAATAGTGCTTCCCCTTAAATATCATTTGTAGTATTTTACGATATGACTGAACTTTAAATAAAGATGGCCACTGTATTACAATTTACAATAGATACCGTTTTCATTCAATAATTATATGATATAGTGGCACGTGCATACATACCGATTGAATGCGAGAGTAGTATATTTAAAATAAGTGGGGAAATTACAATTAATTTGATTTGACACAAACAGAAGAGTCAGCTTGTCGTCAATACTCGTCTATTTTAAATTTATTTTGATTGGAAAATATGCCTGTGTTTGTGTCGTATATTTCAACGGTTTAATTCGATACTTCTTTTTGCAAATGATGATTTTGAACGTTTGTAATTCTACTAATATTATGTTTAAATTTTTTACCTAACTTCCAAGCATATTAGCGAAAAATATTAATAGGGATGGACTACTTTAAAAACAGGTAATCTGGGTATCTATAGAAACTGATAGGTTTCAGACCTGGTACGTTATGTATAGATCATATCAAAACATTTAAAATTATTGTTGAACAGATGATTAAATATCGGACACCATTAGTACCTATATGTTGTGTGTTGTGATATAAAAGATTTATATTTTTAAAATTATTTATATAAACACCATACATAACATCGTGTACCAAATTCAAGTTTTCATTTAGAGGTGACTCAGACCCATACTTAAAATTTTCTGGTCAAACATATAGTAAATTAGAATTTGAAAAGACTTACATATCGAAAATTGTATTGGTTTTACGCTGAGGTAAAGATACTTTAATGGAATATTCCGGGTAATTGAGGGCTCGGTCGAACAAAATGAATAATATGAAGAACTATTATCAAGAAGTATAGTACTTTAGTGGCAGGTAGTGAAGCAAAGTGAGTTATTGGTTAGGAATCGTGAACAACGGTTGTTCGGTGCCATTATATGCTTTCACGTGTACTTATGGTGATAAAAATCAAAAATATTATTTTCATTTTCTACCAATTTACTTGAATAAACTGCCATTGATGCAGCATCTAACCAATTTTAGTTCAAATTTCATTCAACATTAGGTATAGCATTAGGCTGTAATGGTAATCAACGAAACTAGTAATAAATCAAGTAAATGATTCACATATAATACAATTGATACAAACATATGTATATATAATATATATATATATATATACATATATATATAAGCATATGATTATCTAATCACTTCAGAGATTAAAATAAAATCAAAATTCTTCTTTCTATATACAAAATTTTATATCATTTTCAGATGGCTACACGTGTAAATGCAAAGACACATGTTACCCAAATGGATTTTCCAAAAGTCGACAGTAAGGTACTATTGGACTTATTTCCGTTTGCAATAATTCTAAATAAAGAAATGCGTATTTCAAATGCTGGCGAAAAACTAGTTGAAACATGGATTATGCAAAATCCAAATAAAGAACCTCAATCATTTATTGGATCGAATGTTATTGATCAATTTAAGTTGAGAAGACCAAAGGGGATGGTATTTAATTGGAATACCTTATCGCTAATGAAAATGGTTATATTTGAATTGGAATTATTACGTACGGATTTACCAAAATACAGTAGCAGTGTGCAAGTAAAAGAAAATAAAATACAAAATCCATCGAAATCGGAATCAAGAGAAACAACTGGTAGTGAAACGTCGACAAATCCAACAAGTTCGTCGTCAACAGTAACCGATTCAGATCTAGCACAGGTTATGGATCGCAGAGGATCACAGGGTCTAACACGTTTACTGTTAAAGGGTCAAATGCGATTTATTGAAGATCTCCATTCAATCATTTTTCTATGCAGTCCATTGTAAGTATTTAAAAATAACGGAATTCGTTTCTTATGGCTCGTTGGTCTAGGGGTATGATTTCCGCTTAGGGTGCGGGAGGTCCCGGGTTCAAATCCCGGACGAGCCCAGACATTTTTTGTATATTTTCCCGATCATATTATTATCTATTCGGTTTTTTTTAAAGTTTATAGTCTGGAAAATGATTATTTACATGACTTAAATAGATAAATTGGCATTGTTAAGTGGAAAATAAAAGAAAAATAATACAAAAATAGTATGAACGTCATATATTCGATAAACAAAAAGCCTTATAAATGGTATTTCATTTTTTATTTAAATATACTACAAATATCAGTTTTTTATCATTTCGTCAACTTTTTATGGATGGGCATACTTGCAGGCGGTTTATCTTTAAACAAAAACAGTAAATTTGAAATTTGTAAAAAACAGATGGTTAATAAAAAAGTATTTATGATGAACAAATAAATATATAAGTTTTGCATCCACATAAACCGCAGTGTACGATAACTGCGAATTCATACGGCGAATACTACAGAATCAGAACTGAGTTCGGCATGCTCATTATTTGCATAAATATAATGTCATGTTACCATTTTACAGATAGAGTATCCTTGATCAGTGAAAATTAAAATTAATATTTCAAGGTTTGTTAAAGTAGTTCAACCCATGAAGATGAATTGACCAAATGACCAGTGATTTTCTAAAACAGTATTAATACCTCCAGAAAATGGTCTGCACTGACAGCAGACCATTTGCAAAGTTGATTGCAACTGGACGCGTCCACAGGTTGCGGA
>JANSTX010053637.1:0-11456 GCA_027564355.1 Penthetria funebris | reverse complement strand
CTTTTTTTTCAATTATAAGCACTTCTGTGTAATTTTTTTTTTTCTGAGATGTTTACATGAACGGAATCAAATACAATTGACCCTTGGAACTTCGTTCCCAGGGCCTAAAAAGTGTCTCTTTAAAAACAAAATAATTATAATGCGCTTAAAACTACACTCGTAGTAGCATAATGATAAAGCGATAGTCAAGTATGACGGTAGACCTGAGATTGAGTCACGTTGTGGCAAAACTTATTTAAGTAAATTTTGTCACTTTGTAATTTAACTTGGATTTAAAAATTCCTTTCCTAATGAATGTGCTGCGATTAAAATAATATCATTTGTATGTCATTTGGTACTGTTGGTTAATATACTCTCTTCCGACATAACATTCTGAGAACCGTATTCAAGAAATGAATATAAAAAGGTCAATAGCCTTAGTGAACAAATGTACTCCAGTATAAAAAAAAACTAATTCTACTAATTAAATTTCAATTGCTAGAGTTCTAGCAGTTCACAACTTGCTGTTCTATTCATCTTTTATCACAGTTATTATTTCTTTTTGTTCTTTGTAGTAGTTAACAAAATGATAAAATAATAAGAATTGAGTACGTAATTTACACATTTCTTTAATAAAAGATATAATATTATATCGTTTGACTTTTGTTGGCAATTTTATGTACTCGTATGTCCATTTGAATATACAATGATCTTAAACCAGTAATTTCACATAATAAGTAACTCGTGTAGCAATTATAGTAGATAACTGCCCTAATTTAATAACTAATGTAACTACTAAATAGAATTACATTTAGTGTCGGTATTCCTACCAATATACTATTAAATGTGCTATAATATTTTCATAAACCCTTTTTGGTTGCAAATATTAAACGGGCAGAATACTTTTATTCTTACGATTGTTCACTTACTTAATATTTAAGTTCTTTTATTCTCAGTTTCTTCATCATACTGCTGTAATCGTAAATTCTAACAGTTTTTGAAAATAGTCCTGATATCAACGAGAATTAAATGAAATACGACGAATACGAAAATATATGCTATTTAGATTGTTTAACATATGGTGACTTGTTATAGTCAGGTTACCTATTTGATCAATAGTGTTCTTTTTACGTTCCGCAAATTAAATTTAACTAGTAACTCTATGAGTTACTGTGAGACTAATAATCGTTGGGTTTATAATACTGTACGAGTTACTGTATATACGAACCGTTGGATGCTTAGTTAGAGCAGTAGACACATTCCGATTTGTCAGCATTATATATTGATATATTGAATATGACCTGACATATTTTAATCGATGATTATTAATAAAAGATAAAATTAAAAAATAAATAATTTTTATAATGATGATTATTATTATCAAATATACCGTAATCGAGTTACCGGTGACAGCGCGTGGAGGTAATGACTGGCTGTGTAACCTCGATGATAGTCGTCCACTCCATTCGTCACCTTCCTGAATACCACTTTGAAAATATCAGAAAATGAACAAACCCTATTTTATGAATAGTGATTTAGAAATGTGTAAAATAGCGAAACGAGAAGCACGAAGGGCGGTAGCTATTGCCAAATCTAGAGCCACAAATCAAGGGAGATATACACAGTTGCTCTAACTACAGAGGAATCAAACTTACTTCGCACACCTTAAATATATGGAAAAGAATTTTGAACACAAGACTCCGTAATCTAATTAATATCTCAGAAAACCAGTTTGGAATCGTGAAAGGCAAATCAACAACATACAAACACTTCGTATAGTGATTGAAAAATACAGAGATAATAAAAAGACGTTCATATGACATTTATAGATCTTGAGAAGGCATTTGATAGAGAATTTTGAGATATCGTTTGGCAGGCATTAAGATCTCAAACTGTTCCTGAACTATATATCTCTACTATCAAAGATATGTATATGAATGCTAGTACTAGAATCCGAACAATTTGTGGAACATCTACCGCATTCAATGTAAACGTTGGTTCTGCATTAAGCCCATAACTATTATGCATCTATCTGGTACGATACAGCATCCTCTTACATGATCTATGTTATTTGCAGATGACATAGTGTTATTAAGTGAGAATCAAATTGAATTGGAATCTAAAATAAATGGAATTCTGTATTGAAGGCCAACGGACTACGTATCAGTCACACTAAGACAGAGTACATGTATTTTCCATTTAATGGTCATCAAATCATTCGACTCCCCAACAAGGCACGATCAAATTGAACGGTCAGCCAATTCCCGTTTCTGAAAAGTTCAAATATTTGGGATCAGTTATCACAACAAGCGGTAAAATTGATGATGATATTCAACATCGAATGAAGTGCGGTTGGATCGAGTGGCGATCAGTGTCTGGAGATTTATGTGATCGAAAACTGCCACCAAAAATAAAAGGGAAGGTGTATGAAACTGTTGTTTGACCAGCAATGACTTACGGTTCCGAATGTTGGGCTGTAAAAAGAGATCATATGCAGAAACTATACACAGATGAGAATGTTAAGATGGTCATCCGATGTAACATTGAAGGATAGAATTTAAAACAACTATATTTGAGGCAGTTACTCCCATCACCAACATAATCACTCAAAATAGATCAAGATGGTTCGGTCACGTAATGCACAGACCGAAAAGTTATTGCGTTAAATTGGCTTTGAATATTGGAAAAGATGTATAAGGAAACGCGGTCGCGAAGGCTGACTCTGAATAAGGAAAAAGGCAAGGAAGAAGAAGAAAAAGTAGGAGGAGTACCGTTATTACGTCTACATGATGTTCTTAGTCTGCCGACCAAATACTTATAATTCAATTGTGCACAAGTCGAGGAAAGGATTCATCACTATATTTAGTTGTGTATCTCTCAACACTTAAAAAATACGACTAGTTTTGCTAATATAGAAATTTTTGGAATATATTCCAAAATTGAGAAATACGTAATGTATACAAAATTTATTAGTACGGAAGTGATTGTTTTTAACAGATCAAGTAAATAATTTTGTTTTCAACAAAACAATAAAGTATTCAGTTATTCGCACATTGAAATGTTCTGGATTTCGTGTAGAAATTCGATATTAAACAATTTTAATTAATAAGTGCGCATGATCAATATAAATAATTTGTTGCATCAAAATGTATTGTATACAACACCACCTACATTTATTTTCGATGTTTATTACAGTTTTATATAAACAAGTGTATTTCTCATTCCAAAATATATGTTCGAATTAATAATTAATATAAACGTATCCTGTATTATACTATGGCATACTTGACGTACTCAATGAATAAATCAATATACCAGATAATAAATACATTTCGACCTTTGGGAATAGTTATAAAGGAGAACTATGCACCAAACTTGAGCTTATGAAAACTTAGGTGTGGTTAATATGTAGGTTATGATAAAAGTTTATTGTTGCTGCCTGTATGCAGACATTGATGTCTTGAGTAATTGTTCTTATTTACATTTTTGTTTCTAATACCAATGGCGTTAAATGGTGAAAAATACAAAATTTCCATATCTTTCAATAGGTAGCTTCGTGTAGACAGAGACAGAGAGAGAAAGAGAATTACTGTCACATTTGCATGCACTTGTTAATTAAGAAATACTTCAATACGAATACATTTTATTAAAAACTGGTACTTATAAATGGTTCTAAGTATAAATGATTTGCATCACCATTCCATTATCTCAACTTTCGTGAGGGTTCATAGTGTATCAATGAATAAACACCAATGCTTACGATTTTAAGCCAACACATTCATTTCACTCTACATCTTACCATCTTCCTTAATGGTAGTTCTCCGCCAGTCTACTTTTTGGCGAACAAGTTTTCTACTACCCTGAGAGAAAAAAAAACACTAAGAAACTTGGAATTCACAATTAGTGGAAGATGGACAAATTCTCTATTAGACAAAATAGATTTATGTTTAACAATAGTTTTAAGTTTAACTTTATCAATATCTTTAAAGGGTAATATTAGTTTTAGATTTACTAGCTCCTACAAAATTAGTTGCATTGATAGCGTAGATAGTATGTGTCGACAAATCCATGGAGACCAGTCTTCGTCGAAAATCATATTAATAAAACAATGTATCTTATTATCGTTCTTGACCAAACCATTGACCTTATCTGAAAAGATCCCACTGTAGTCCACATCGCATATTGAAAAAGTACGTCAATAATATATCAAAAATTAATAAATGGTTTTCCCAATGTTATTTTAAAAAACAATACTTAAATATACAATACCTATTATATTTGAAAAGGGCAGGAAAACAGATCCGAGAAACTACCGTGGTATAAATTTAATAAGTGCTGTTCAGAATTTCTTCACTAAAATTATTAGCGATGAAATCACGTCAAAATTTTAGATTTGCGATGAACAGAATGGCTTCAGAAATACAGATCTACTATTGATTCGATTGTCAAAGACAACTTTGTCCATTGAATATAACACTTCAATTTTCATGCGCTAGATCGAGCTTGCACAAGCTTTCAACCGCATCCAATCTGATGATATTATAAACATTTTAGAAGAAGATCTAGCAAAATATTACTGGTGCTATGCAACTGATAAAGGTTAACAACACAACACGAATTAAAGTAAACGGAAAACTCACAAATCAAATATCAAGATCAACTGGAATTCGTCAGGATGATTGTTTGAGTTCTAAATTGTTTAATATGGTTACGAACAAAATCATTCTGAAAATTAAATCTACTTGAATTGATTATTGAATGAGAAATCTATATGTACCATTTAAACAAAATGAATTCTTATAGTCAAAGAACCAATCAGATACAAGCTAGTGGTAAATATCACACCAATTGAGCAAATGATGAGCTTCGGATACTTCGATGCAGAAGCAAGCAGCTATTGAGATCTTACTGCAGTAGTTTGCTCAATTTGAATCAATTTTTTGAACTTTTAATTGAATCTAATTTGAATCAACTTAAACCACTTTGGTTTTTCAATATCATTCCGCCGTTTATTTTTAAATGTGTCTTTTAGAGCGATTTTTGCAACTAGCAAGTATAAGAGTATAATTTTTTGAACTTGTAATTGAATCTAATTTGAATCTAATTTGAATCTTAAAATTGATTGAATTTTGATGCTACATTAGTTTTACATCATTACTGATAAGCAAATGAGCAAAATTTGATGTAGTCGTGAATTAGATGCGAAGTTAAAATGAAGTACTTTTGAAACAAAAATAATCAATATATGAGTCATAAAAAACATACATAGATTAAATTATATTGCATAAATTAATTTAATTTATAAATTAATACAAAATATGTTAGTAATTAATACTAATTATTTTAGTTATGCAAATAAATTATAATTAAAAATTAAATCAGGAATTTGTTTAGAGGGAATGTACAAATCATTAAACATTGCTTGTGAACCAACCTTAAAATCAGTTGTTTTAAGAAGAAGTAGTTTTAAAGTAGACTTTTTTTTTTGGCAAATTTCTTTTTCATATAACTCTTACTTAGAGTAAAAACTACCATAAAGAACTTGATTCGAAAATATCATGCGACAAACTGGGTTGCCACAAAAGTATGCACCACTGCCATTCATAAATCGCCAATTTTATATATAGTTGTTCTGTTAGACATTTGATGTTACTTGCATATTAGCATATATAATACTAACATTATTAGTAAGTTTCCTGTCTACGCAGTACGTGATCGAACCATCTTAATGTACTTTCAGTGATTATATTGGTGATGGGAATAACTTTAAAACTGCCTCGAATATGTTTGTTTTAAATTCTGTCCTTCAATGTTACACCGGATGACCATCTTAACATTCTCATCTCGGTTGTGTGTAGTTTCTACATATGATTTCAACATTCGGAACCGTAAGTCATTGCTGGTCGATCAACAGTTTCATACACATTACCTTTTATCTTTGGTGACATTTTTCGACGACATAATACTTCAGACAATAATCTCCACTTGATCCAATCGCACTTTATTTGATGTCGAATATCATCATAGTATCATCGATTTCATCGTTTGTTGTGATAAGTGATCCCAAATATTTGAACTTTTCAGTACCGGGAAGTGGATGACAGTTCAATATGATCGTGTCTTGTTGAGGAATTATTAAATGAAAAATACATGTACTCTGTTTTAGTGTTCCGTTGGCCTCCAATACCGAATTCCACAGATTTGTTTAGGATTCGAGTTCAATTTGATTCTCACTTATTAATACTATGTCATCTCCAAATAACATAGTTCATGAAAGAGAATCCTGTATTGTACGCAGTGATGCACACCAACGTTTAGATTGATAAGGTAGATGTTCCGCAATTTGTTCGGATTCTAGTGCTAGCATTCATAAATATATCTTTGATAGAAGAGATATTTAGTTCAGGAACATTTTGAGATGAGGTTCGACTAAGCCTTCGAAGGATCCCAATTAGCACGTAGGTGACATTTTAATACCACACACTCGAGGAAACCCGGTTGATTCTTGCAGATTTGCACATATTTAATGTGCAAATCTGCAAGAATCAACCTTCTCGTGGCGTTTAGAAAAACCACCAGATCTCTTGACTTTATAGTTGCAATTTCCGATAGATTAGGTTGTATATGCTTACCCATATTTACATTTCTGCTGAAAAAGTGCTGGGCATTTGCATAGAAGGTGTTCTGTAGTTTCCCTTTCATCTACATCGCCGCAATTGCGGCAAACAGAATTGAAAGCATACTCAAACTTGACGCGTGGTCACCGAGTAGCAAATGTCCTGTTAACACTGCCACGAACCTGGCCACATGCCGACGTGATAATCGTACTAGTTCTTCGGTTTTACTCCGCCTAAACTTAGACCAAATAATCCCAGATAAACTGCATGTAGGTAACCCTTTCCACCTAGCATTGACCAGTCTCATATCAGTCATTTTGTTTGTTTAGTTCGCTGAGTGATCGCCAGTAATATATCAAGACCCGAGCCTTGCCTGGCCAGTTCGTCGGCCCTCTCATTATCTGCAATGTTCCTGTGACCAGGAACCCATAACAGTGTAATTTCGACCGCGTTACTTGCCTCCATCTATGCGAGGAAGCATTAGTTATTGATTTGTTTTATAGCATTAGTTGTTGATTTGTTTTATAGCAGATCAACATGTTTTTCACGAATCCGAATTGGTTTCATCAATATTAATTAGATTGCGAAGTCTTTTGTCCAAAAACTGTCCCATATTTTTAAGGTGTGCTACGTAAGTTGATTACTCTGTAGTTAGAGTAACTCCGTATATTTCCCTTATATTTTTATAAAATGGTAGGAGATAGTTTCGTTTCCATGAATTGGCATCGCATTTGCTAAGCATTCACACAAATATTTCCGAAGACCTAATGGGATACCATCTGAACCAACTGCCTTATTTCGTTTTATCATTTTCACAGTATTTTCGACTTCCAGTGGAGTAACCGCATTGACTGGCATTTGATATGATTCCAACATCTGCTGATGAGGATATCATTCATTCAGAAGCTAATTGAAGTATTGCTTCCACCTATTGTTTACTTCTATGTCAGCAGTCAACACATTTTCTATGATGTTTTCTATCTCATGGTATTTTTCTGAACCTCGGTATCCCACCACCAAGTTTCTTTTCCAATATGCAGAGAACTTTTTGACATAATAAGCTATTGTTGTGACTTCTCTTTGCAAGAGATTTCTAAGTCATTCCACATAAACTTCGACTTGCGATCATCTTGAAAATTTGCGACTTAAGTATGTAACGCGTTGTTATAAGACGATCATTTTCTACATGTAACTCAAACCATTTTGTTTTTTCAATATCATTCCGCCGTTTATTTTTAAATATGTCTTTTAGAACGATTTTTGCAACTAGCAAGTATAAGAGGTTAAGAGGTTCGCCATATAATATATATATTATATTTCTAATTATGCCTACGAGTATCACATATTATAAAATCAATTTGAGATGAGTTACTACTACTTTTGCACGCTATTAGGTGTTCCTTTTTTTTTTGCAAAATAAGTGTTCACAATGGCCACATTATATGCCATTGGTAATTGAAATATGTCATCACCCTGAGAATTACTATATTTAAAACCGTAGCCACCATAACAAATATTAAAATTTAGATTTGTCTTGCCAACATGCCCATTTAGATCATCCATAATCAGCCTGGTTTAAGTTAATGGAAGATCTTGTAAAACTGATTCTAGATGTTCACAAAATTCCATCGTTGTGAAATCATCGGATCCTATTTGTGGAGCATAGACAGAAATAATATTCATGATTGGTTGATTCTATCTCCAGACACAACCCCTTGCTCAACTATTCCTACACCGTTTTTAGGGCATTCCCCGTTATAATAAAACTAATAGCAATGTCCTATATATTTGGCCTTGAATCCCTTCCATTTAGGTTCCTGTATAGAAGTTTTGTTGCGATATTAGTGATGCAATTTAACATCGTCGTGCCACCGTATGCATCTATGTGTATATATTGGTCTTCTTTTTAACCAGTGTTTTATGTTATTCACTTAAAATTAATCAAATCTTGAGTAAATACTGGTAAAACATTAAATAATATGATTTTCATTTTATACTTACAGATTATTATAAGTGATGTATTTGAAAAATAATATACTGGAAGATATCCATTTATGTATTCTATGACACGAATTTCGTATAAACAAACATCCATCAACAATGAAAATGAATTCCAAATCCATGACAAGCTTAGTGTATGTTCTTATAAACAAAAATCAACACAAAGGATATTACTCCTGAGATATGTTATATTTGTGTAATGTATAAATGAATACAAAATTCACTGGCAGTTATATAAATACTTTTAAATTTAAATATTTTGTATAAAATCACATGAGGTAGAATAAAATGTACGGATTTTAGTTACTTTAAAAGTAATGAACGAAAAGTTTGAAAAGTTTTTGAAACGAAAATTTCAGATGACTTCCCAACTTCTATTTTCTACTGAATGATGTACATGTATTTTATGTACTTTCATGAGAAATATATTGTAGTACATAATACAATAAGGAATAATATCAGTCAAGAGGGTGACATACTAAAACCGTCGTTCCATACATAATATGTAGTTACTTGTTTATATAATTTTGGAACGTTAAAACAAGAGTTGACATCTGTACAGATTGAAGATGGAATTTTAAATATATAAATTACTCGTACCACTGATTTTACACAAAGTGACAGGTGGTATTTCATTATTTCTTAACACATAAAATTTAAAATAAAGAAACTATGGAAATACTACTATTTTGTTTAAAATTGGATAATTTAAAAAGATATATACGTTATATTTTAAGTGAAAATTGAAATCAAAATGAAAAGACGCACTATAACATTGCATTCGGCTAATTACAGTAGTTACATTAGTCGATCAATAAGCTTAAAAGATAAACGATCATATTTTAATGTTACTTTATATTGTAGTGAAAATGATTGGCATATATACACAATTATAATGTTTATTTCAATTGCCTGTTATATAAACGGAGTACCTGGTGAATTTGTGCATGACGATATTCCAGCTATAACAATGAATAAGGATGTTCTTGGAACAAGTCCAATTTTACATATTTTTAAAAACGACTTTTGGGGATCACCAATGTCTGATATTAACAGTCATAAATCATATAGACCATTGACTGTACTTTCATTTCGGTAAGTATATTTTACATTGTTTATTATCAAATTAATAAAAACATAATCTGATCTCGAAAAAAGTGCTGTTTCAAATGATATATTCAACAGCACGTATAAAAGAAAAATATAATAAAATGAAATTATACTTTGTAATTCTCTGCACAATCTAATTTAGGCCCATATGATGATTATAAATGTATAGAAGTATTATATATGATATTGTCTCAATATTTTAACAAATTAATACAAATCTCACCATCAACAATACTATATGGAATATATTTGTAGGAGAAATACTGCAATGATTGTTAATGTGAATTCAAACTCAACTCATGCCTCGTAGGAGCGTCAACGGTACTTCTCCACATTTTTTTTGACGATCGGGACTTATTACTCTCTGAGAATTCCCGTCAAGTGTATTTTGCAATATCAACCGACTGGTCACTGAATGAACTATTCAATTCCACTTGCATTATGTTTCCAATTTTGTTTATCGCCTCCAGGTCTGACAGTCTCCATAAACTCTCATCTAATATAGTATTTTTGGCAGCAAAATTTAAAACAGGTACTTGAGGCACCTATTATCAAAAACTTGAATTTAAGACATGATGTTATTTGTCAACTTCGCAAGTTTCGCATCTATTTAATATTACCGATAAATAATTTGTTTTAAACATGTGCAACTTTAGATTTTTTTTTAAATTTGTGACAACTGTTAGACTCTATTTAGCATATTAATTTTTATGTCGAACGTTACATCTACTTCAGCATCACCATCAATTGTTGAAAAAACATCCCAAATATTGGAAGTCTCCACCTCAATCATTTCCTTGTCTTTGACCACAAGTAAACATGTAATAGACGTACATTAAAAACGATGTCAATATACCAGCGAATGTATACCAGTCTTGAACCTCATTTAGAAGTTTAACAACATTTGAGTATTTCTAGATTGTCGTTTTATGGCTACCGTATGTTTTAATTTTTTCCTGATTAATTATAATATGATCACTAAAAACTGGTTTTTACTGCTGTTTGGTGAAATCCAAGTTTCTTTGTTTATTCTTTTATGGTCAAATATAGTACTACTAATGACAGGATTATGATCATTGTCACAGATTAAATTTGCTCTTTAGTCTTGTTGTGGTTATTTGATTTGATAACAGTTTCCACTTGAGCTGACTAGACAGCTTTACAGATACACAAAAAAGCAAATCGATTCCACTACTGAAATTCATGTGACTCGGTTTTCCTGAAAACAAAATGGATTTACCAAAGAATATAGTCCTTTCTCTTTTTCGTTCCATCAAATCTCACTAAACTCAAGTATATCGCGTTTGTGCTTCTTCTATTATTGAGCTTCCTGCAAAATTTTTATCGTTTCAAGCTATGTTCTAACATTCCGTTTATAGACCCTTTGAACCATGATGGAGTTTTTACATAAAGAACAAGAGAAACGTATTTTTGGTTGTCAATTATTGTAGGCCCTAGAAATTGTTCAACGGATCACAACAATAAATATAAAGAGAATTGCAAAATTGTTGGTATCTCGTACCTAGAATGTTCTCATAAATTAAAGAATGTTACTATCATATAACTTATTTTATTCACTAAGGAGTAAAAATTATTCGTGGGAGGTACGCTATATATAATAACGATTATTCCTTTAAGACGATACACGAATGATCTCAAATACAATAGTCCATTGAAACTTTGTTACCCGCCTAAAATTACAGGTATATAATACAAAAGAACAATATAATTATATATAATATAATTATA
>JANSTX010053626.1:0-11457 GCA_027564355.1 Penthetria funebris | reverse complement strand
AATATGTTAGCCGCATATTCTCCTAGAGACCCTCCAATCACGGCCTGGATGCCTTTTAACGTCAATACCCAGGACATCTTTGTCATTACTCGGTCGGTAAATGGAAAAATTCATGCATTCTTTTAAAGTATGACTGATACGTTATATTGAGAGCATTCATAACTATAATTAATAGTAATAGCCCTCTAAATACCCATTCAAATTCTATACGCACTTTTATCATATTATAAAATCGTTGTGGATCTGCTAAAAAAAATTTGCTCAACAATTAAGCTGATTTCAATACACAGTTGTTACTAATTAACTGAGCTGTTATTAGACGCCTTTTAATTATTTTAATTATAATGGGATACAGTAAATTGATATGTGGATTGAGTGCCCTAATGAGCGGCTGAATATTTTTGAAACTGAGATTACTCCAGCTTATCGATGACTTATTGAAAATACGACTCAGGCATTGTACGTCAAATTGTGTTGCAATTAATTTCGAGTTAGTTCCGTAAATTTGCCGGATTCGATAATACAGAACAAACAATAAAATGGAATGAATGCGCGTACACTACTACTGTATATATATGATGAGCATATATACATAATTAAAAGATAATAGAGTAATGTAATTTTTGATTATTATGAAAAAAAAAAACAAACTTTAATTTAGTAATAAAGAATTGATTGCATTAAGTAAAAGCATTTTCTTTTGAATTTATAAAATAATTTTTCTCTTCATAAGTCCATATTAGTAGCGGTAACACTTAACTTACGAGTAGAACTTAATAAAAAGATTACAATTTGTCATGTAAACTGCATAAAAATCATATGCTCATATAAATATAATTTTAGTTACATTTTAAATTATGTGATTTTAAATGGTTAAGGACAAGGTGAAACCTTATAAAAGCAAAGTAATTTCAATGTGAAGAATATAGTAAATTTATAAGCAAAAATTTTAATTGCCAATTCTTTACGTGATACAAAAATAACTTGAATTTATATTGGTGATTATGCTGGGTATTTCCTGTACACAGATAAACCGTCAATGCATCACGTAAATGAAGAGAATAATCATAGATGTATAACATAGGATAGAGGTGATCGAGATTATGATAATAATCTAATTGTTTCAATATTATAAACATTCAACATCATATACTCATAAATTTTTATTAAATTAATTCGACATTACCGATCTGCATTAATCTCAAATATTACTCACATATTTGACCATAAAATCATGACGCAAAAAAATTGCTAAAGCTATGCTAATTTTATTTAGCAAAATTTATAAATTTTATAATTATCTGTGTGAGTAGTTGTAAATTTTTTTTTTTTAAACAATGGTTTTCTTTTAAAACCAAATTGCACAAAAAAGGTAGAAAATAATTTTTTTCAGTGATAATTTTTTCAGTCATTATAAACTGATCAGAATAAATTATTTCCAGTGATTATAAGCTAATCACAATAATGTTCAACACTCGTAAAAAAAAAAAAACCATTAGCCGCTCATAAAAAAATTTACTTTGTCTAATAATTTTGATGTACTTCTCATTTTTACCTTTATTTAATCCTCAAAGTGCAGCTGAGCTTTTTCATCCAATGCACTCATTGTAACCACAAGTAAAGGCTAGCATAGAATTCTTCACCTACACTTTTACAATTGTTTTTCTGGTGAAGTAATTATATATTTGTACAAGATATTGAATCACCTTTTTTAATCACTTTGTTAAGTATTAAATTGTTGGAAATTATTCTGATCGGCTTATAATCACTAAAACAAAAAGCAAAGTACACATCCAGAGTAGTGTATACACATATCGAATTTTGGACACACGTCTTTCTATCCAAAGACCATCATTTCATTTACTCTGGTTGTTATTTTCTCATTCTTTCCAACTTTGCTAACGATCCGTTATTGCATTTTTTTTTTGCCAATAAGTTTGATGTATTCCAGTACTTCAATTCCTAATTCATCCTATTTCATAATTTTTTGTGAATCAGGTATTCGCGGTATTCGCCATAGTGGTTTTAAAAGAATGTCACTTATCTTATCGTATTCTATCCGTCAAACCCGTTTTATTTGATATCTATTTCAAGGGGTTTGTGAAAAAATGGTAAGCCAGCATCTTTGGGTGCCCTCCAAATTGAGTTCGTAATAACGTCACGTAGCTTATTTTAAAGAAAATACTTAGCCGCTATCTTGAGACGTACATGTCATATTGGATTTAGAAAGAAATTAGTATACGTATATTATATTGTATTGTCATCAGAACCAAAGTTGTGTGACAAATTGAAGCTCGATTGGATAACTGCTGTTCGGTTAAATTTCAATCACTAAGAAGAATTAAGAAACTACATGATAATGAATAGAGTAACATACTTCCTTCTATAGAGTATACAGTCACTATAGAAACCACAGTTTCATTCATCTTAACATCTAATACGGACGGGAGAACAGAGCAACAACGAGTAATTGCCATTGTTCACATTTTGAACACATTTTGCACTTTAACTTCAATTAAAAAATTTCCATTGGGGCATCAACGACTTTAATAACCGTTCTCTCCACATGATTTTTAGGCCCTGGGAACAAAGTTCCAAGGGTTTACTGTATTTGAGTCCGTTCATGTAACGCCAAGAAATAAACACCTCAGAAGAAAAAAAAATTACACAGAAGTGCGTATAATTGAAAAAAAAAAGTAATGTGAGCATGTCCATCCGTCCGTTCGTCTGTGCGCACGATAACTTGAGAATGCTTCGAGATATCGTTATGAAATTTTGCACGTGTCACTTGTATCTGATTTCTGTGAGGCCAAGTTCAAAGATGAGAAAAATTGGAGTACTCCTTCAAGTACCTCCCATATAAACATTTTAAGCCTTTTAGATTAAAAATGGGTGTATAATATCAAAGCCAATACAAGAGAATGCTTTGAGCTATCGCTATAAATTTTTGCATGTGCCACTTTCATCTAATTTTTGAGGCTAACTTCGAAGATGAGGAAAATTGGAGTACTCTTTCGAGTACCTCCCATACAAACTTTTTACTCCTTTTAGATTAAAATTGTTTGTATAATACATACAGACTTCAAATTTTACACATATAACTGATATTATAATTGAAAGAATGTGTGGGAGTATAAGCAAAGATTAATATATTATATATAATTATATTGTTCTTGTGTATTATATACCTGTAATTTTAGGCGGGTAACACAGTTTCAAAGGACTATTGTATTTTAGATCATTCGTGTATCGCCTTGAAGGAATAATCGTTATTATAATTTAAAATATATGAAAATGTTAACTTGATGACCAGATAACTTCCTAGCGTATTTATATGATGGTAATATTCACTAATTTAAGCGAACATTCTAGGTACGAGATATCAACCATTTTGCAATTCTCTTTAATGAATATTTATATATTATGTTGTGAACCGTTAAACAATTTCGAGCGTCTACAATAATTGGCAACCAATTATACGTTTCTCTTGTTATTTGTGAAATCTATGTATAGCCAATCTTATTCTATTTTCCTCGTTTAATAATGGTATCAAGATCCTATACAATATCCACAAATCAACATTTGATATTCTATTCGGCAAAAAGATTGTTAATGTAGTTTTAATATTTGTACTTGCTGATGAAAATTTGAATTTGTGACATGATGATATTCTGTTGTTTATGAATACTTAATTGCAAGATTTCACTAATCTTATCGTGAATAATTATTAAAACAATCTTGTCTATTGGGCTCAGTAATGTGATACCCGGCTGTTCTTATATACATATTCATGATTCCCTTCATCGGCACCTTGATTTTTGGCTTGGCTTTCTATTCTGTTAAAATATGATACTAATTAATACAATAGATATTGTCTAAACAAACTTTTAGTTCTCTTGCCGCATTTTAGATGTTGTAATAATTTTATATAGACTTGACACTTTAACTATAATGTAATCCACAGGTCAATTCAGCGGCTCGTTAAACTATTCTGTCTGCCCATTTATTGTATCTCGTTCGAGAACGTATGGTCATTACTGGATTGAATTGAACATGCAGTCCTATAGCATTTTTCGGTCTTTTTTTTATCAAACTGTAGGTTTTCAGTCAATAATGCTTTCAAGTTTACGTGGTTTATCTATATAACTACAATATCCTATCAGATATATAATATATATTATGTGCAATATCACATATTAATCAAACATCTATAATTATATGAATTCAAATATAATTGACAATCTAAATCAATAATTAAATATGCTTTTTTGTGACCTATTCTACAAAATTATAATGTCACTGATAAAAAAAAATTAAAAACAAATTTGCAATTAACAATATTACAAGACATTGAAATAATTTAAATGGTTCAGCTATGAAAATAATTTGCATATTTTCATTCCGTGACTTAAAGCAATTGTGATCATACGAGAGAAAAAAATAAAGTTAATGATGATTTATTATTTTATCATAAAAAACAATAAATAAATTATAAAAAACTATTTGCTTTTTCATAATATGATAATTAAGTTCATTTTTATTTAAGAGTGAATCCATCAGTAAATGTTATCATTAAAGAGTACAATAAATTACTATAAAATATGAATTTAGAAAATCTAGAGCCTAATGGAATCAGATCATGTACATAAAAGTTACAATTATAATAAAATTACGTAATAATGAAAATTTTAAAATATATAAATATTTTATTTAATATCAATTTAACTTTTTATTGATAACAACCCTCGCTTCTACTACACACTTTTGATGTGTAAAGATCATTTAATTTATAACTAATTATTTTATGAATAGTAAACGATCATATTAAAGGAATATTAAAAATTAGTGTTAACAATAAATTAATTAAAATTAATCATCAATGCTAAAGAAGCATTTAACTTTTTGAAAATATTAAGTGACTTGAAGTTTATTAAAAAAATTTAGATAAATATGGATATCGATAAAATGCTTGCCCATTGTGGTGATTTTGGACGATATCAAATTATGTTATTGAGTTTATTTGGTGTAATTAATATTTTGTCGTCAATGCATTATTATTCACAAACAATCATTAGCTTTGTTCCAGATCATTGGTAAATTTATTTTAATATTTTAATCATATAATATATTAAATTTCATTAAAGTATAGCTACAACAGAATATATCATGATGGAGACCAGGATTGAAAAAACCCATTGAAAATAAAATTTATTCTGTTTATTTTTCTATTCAATTCTACTTATATAATGAATAGAGGTAGTGCTAACTGAATCTAATGTAGTTGAATGAGATTTGATTAGAGTACAAATCACTAACATATTAATGATTTGATCGGAAAATATTAAGTGTTTCATATAATATATTAAAATAAATTAATAAAAAAAAAAGATGAATTGTTAATATTAGCAATATTATTTTAAATTTCACCTTTGAGCACCACAACTGTGTCGAACATTTTGCGTCACTATATGAAAATGCTATCAGCAAAATTGAAGCTAGGAGAATACCTATTAGGCATTTAAAATATTACCGTGCTATCAGTTTAACATTGTTTTTGTTGAAATCAATGGGAAGCCTTATAAATCAGACATAATACGCTATCAAAGTGGTAATTATACAGACTTTAATTTGCATATCAGCTTGGTAAATCGACTGAGACGGCGCTGCCCGGAACCCATCACAGTTTAGGTATATATATATCAACTATGAGATGGATAAAGACATTGTTGAAAAGTGAGAAATTTCTATTGAAATTGACAATTGTCGACTTAGAATCAGCGCTATTAGGGGTTATCTGTAGAGTGGAATATTGTCACCGTTCCTAGGTTGCATGGTATGACTTGAAATTGTATCGAGTCTTCTGCAAACGACTCTTAGTATTACAAATAGTCAAATAATCGGTGTAATATGGGAGGTGTTAAAATTAGCTAATCACATTAATTCTCTTTACAAACTAAATAATATTGAAATTAGATTTTCCGAAGAGGTTATAAATATCTGGGACTGACCTTGGATAGAAAATAAAATTGGAAAACTCATATTAATAAAATACTAGAAAGGGCAAAAATTGTACCACTGTGGGGGAACCCTTGGAAAACCTCAGAACTTAGCACAAAAATGAGCATATAGATATACACAACTATTGTCATAGTCAGTTATGCATATCCATAGTATGGTGACATAAAATTCAACTACTAATCTAACAGATCCAATTACACAGAATTCAAATACTGTCTTGTTTAATCATAACGGGGACCATGAACTCCTGTCCTATTGCAGCCATTCAAGTAATACTGTAAATGTCGCAATTGTACAAGAGAGACAAGAATAGCTACATTAAGACTTGAAATAAATATGAAATCAGTCAAACAGAAGGACGTATGTTAATAGTAAAATATTTGTCCATTATTAGATGATAGTCGACCACTCTATTCGTTACCACATTGTATTTGTCTATTACTCAAAGAATAATGCGATACTTGGCGGGATATATATTGCATCTAAAAGAAATTTCGTAATTGGAATTCAGAAACATTCTGGCGTTCTGAACCTGACATAGACATAATAAAAGGTAATGCATCCACAATAGATTTTCTGTTTCGGAATGGAGGTGGTGTGTAAAGTTCATTAACAATCTAATCAAAGTTTGATATCGTGTATATGCTAACATTCAAAATTGGGTTTTTATGCAGATTTCTATAATTGCTTTGATTCAGTTTAAATATAATATAACCGAATTTTTACATCCGTTTATAATTATTAATGAAATATGGTTCTATGATTACACATATGAAATCAAATTTCGGTTAAGACAATGGGCTGAAGTTAACGAGAATACACCAAAAATGGGCAAATATGGTTTTATCGTCAGAAAAGGTTATTGAAATGATTTTTCGATATAATCCATATCGAATATCTTGAAAAACGATAACGTTTATAGCTTTCGATTATTATACCGCATTTTTGGACTACATTGAATAATGAAATCAGGACAAGAAAACCACATTTAATAAGGCTGCTTTATTATCACCTGCACATTCATCAATAATTGCCACAAATAATTTATTCACCTTTTTCTCAGATATTATGAGTTACAAATATATACGAGTATTGTACGGTTTCATGATAGTTTTTAAAGCTTTGTTTTTAATTTTCTAAAATTATTAAAAAAATATATATTTTTAAAAGTAACAAGTTATAAAACTATTAATTATATGATTTTACATTATGGGTTAAACGATTGTTATGAATTGAAATGCAATTTCGCCTTTATTTTAAAAAAAAAATAATTTTTCCTGATTCTGCTAAGTCTATTTATAAACTTTTTAAAAACTGTGCCGTTAAACTGTGAAATTTAACATTAAACTGAGCTTCTCATTTCGGACAGCAATAATTAATTTAAGATTTTTATTTACATTAATATCAACACTCAATTGAATACCACAAACACTGTGTCGATGCGTTGTTTGAAAAACTGTACAGTTATTCCAATCAATTCGGACACTATTGTTGCTAATTTCATTGCGCAGTTAAACTGTACAGTTTGTGGCGAATTGCACATTTCGGACATGCCTATTATATAAATCATTTATAGTATTGAAATCTATAAATGGAAAACAAACATTTAGGTGTGATTCAGATGTATTAGCAAATTTAACATATGAAGAGATAAAAGTTACTTTTTCAACATACACTGATCCGCAGTGTTCAGTTCTGCAGCAATCTTTATCACCAGAATTATTTAATAGACTACAAAATGTTGTGGATAGAAATTCCGATAAAAACGATAAAATTTGTAACAAATGGATATACAATTTAGATTTTGGATATGAAAGTATGACAAGTGATGTATGATGGTAAATTGGCATTTCTTAGATTTTTAAAAAATATATATATTTTTCACAGTTAAATTGGATTTGTGATTCGGCATGGAAATCAACATTAGGACAATCAATGTTTTTCATTGGTTCTGTATTTGGATCATTATTATTTGGTTTTATGGCTGATAAAATTGGCAGATTACATGTACTTATATTAGCAAATATTACAGCTTTAATTGGAAATACTATGACAATTTTTGCTGAAAATGAAACATCATTTGCTGTCTGTCGTTTTATATCTGGTTTGGCAACCGATAGTAATTTTGTTATGATGTACATTTTGGGTAAGTAAAAAAAAAAAAAATCTAAACAATTCTACATTCACTTTCATTTTTTGCACATAGTTTTGGAATATATACGACCATCAATGAGGACATTTGGATTAAATTTATGCATTGGTATATTTTATTGTATTGGTTCGATTATAACACCATGGATAGCTGTTGGGCTAGGAAATTGGAAATTTTTTCTACTTGCAACAGCATTGCCAATTGGAGTTGTTCCATTATTTTATTTTTTTGTGTCCGAAAGTGCTCAATGGTTAATTGCACGAAATGACATTGACGGTGCTATAAAATGTTTTAAATATGTTGCAAAATGTAATGGGCAAATTTTGGATTTAAATATTATTGAAGATTTTAGAACAGATGCAGCAAATGTATTAGGTGTTAATATGTATAAATCAAGTATTATCGGACTATTTAAAACGAGGCGTTTAAGAAGAAATACATTGATATTATTTTTTAAATCGTAAATATAGAAAATTTAAATGTAATATATATTTAATTTGGAAATGACTAAATATTATTATATATTTTAGAATGGTTATTACATTATGCTATGATGCTATATCCAGAAATGTTGAAGGTTTAGGCATTTCACCATTTATAATGTTTTCATTAAGTGCAACTGCAATTTTTCCAGCATGTTGTGTAATATTATTTCTTCAAGATAAAATTGGTCGTAAGGCGATGGCATCAAGTTCACTTTTTATTGGTGGTATTTTTACGGCTGCTACCGGAATTGCAATTGTTTATCAAAAAGGGATTCAAGGTAAGTTACACATATATTATATTATCATGTACGCATTTCCATGAAAATATATTTTTAATGCTTTTTTTTATTTATTTATTAATAAATATAGAAAATACAAAAATGTTGGTAATATTATCAATAATTGGTCGATTTGGTGTAACAGTTGCATATAATTCAGCAGCACAATATGCAACTGAATTAATACCGACTTGTGTTAGAGCTCAGGGTATTGCTGCTGTCCATGTTTCTGGATATGCATTAACATTTTTTAGTTCATACATTTTGTATTTGGTACGTGTATTTGCTGATTATTGGATAATATTAAATTTTCTACGTTCATTTTATTATTATTTTAGTCAAATATATTCAAACCATTGCCACCATTAATATTGGGTGGTTTATCATTTACTGGTGCCTTTGTTTGTCTATTTTTGCCAGAAACATTAAATCGAACTATACCATGTACATTGGAAGATGGTGAAAGATTTGGTAAGGGAGAGAAATTCTTTTATTTTTCATGTTATGATAGGCAATTAAATAAATCGGAATCTGCAATGGGTCTACAAAGTGAAGATTAGAAGTAAAGTTAGACAATTGTTATGTAATAAGTTGATTTATATAAATTACGTAAATATGTATTAAAAGTTGTAAGTAAATATATACTTTCAGAATGTTATTTATCTGGGTTTTTTGGTTAAAATAAATAATCGCAATGTACATTCATCTGAGTACTATATATATTGATCAGTTCTAGAACACACCGAAATATTTTACCTTAAAGGTTGATTTCCTGTTGTTAAATTGCACCACAAAAGTTCTTTTAGGATTCAATCAAAGATGTTGGTCATTGCACAATCATTGCATTTGGAAGACAGACCAGAAATGTGCCTGTTTGTTTCTAATACCAGGTTTGATAACATACTATCGTGTACACTAATAACTGTATTCAGCAAGGTGGTACTATAAAAATTGCACACACACACTCCCTACAATATGATCATCAAACTGTTCTTACCGTTGGATACACTTCACTTATAATAGGATTCAATATTTATACGATCATACCCGCAAGTTCACATTCAATATACTGGTTCTCTGTTTGTGTTACCTTATCTGCTTCAGTTGTTCTAATGTAGATTTAACTACACTACAATAATTCCTAGATTCATTAAAAACGATAATCTATCTATATATTTGATAAACCTCATCTCGGAGATCAACAAGCCAATATTTTCATAAGTTTAACAATTATCAATCATACTTTATCCAGGTACGCCATATAGTGTCTTCAGATTATATAAGAACATTACATTGTTGTTTACATTCAAATTCATATTGAAAAAAAATAATTTACAAATTGCAGTGGTGAAAATGCATCAACCTTAGATAAGCACATTTCATGTATTATGATCGTAATGTTTAAAAATTGATTTGTGATAAAATTTGTATATCGGGACAGTTAAGAGTGAGTCAGGACTATAACAGAAAATAGTAAGAATCGTACTTGAAAATGACTTCCAATTATCCATACAATTAGAGAATATATTTTAAATTCGATTAATAAAACAATGTTACAAAAAAAGTAGAAAGGTGCTGAAAAGCTAATTAAGTTTATTAATAGTATTTAGGAAGAATTTGATTAGCTATTATGTATGTATATATCATACAAATTAATTTAATTCTGATTACATGAGTGTGCAAATTGCTTCTATACAAATCGCTTATAATATGCTTTCTCTCATTACTACGGGATTAACTGCAGACTATATTAAGCCTATTGTGATCCTTATGACTCAATTTTTTTTGAAAACAACACCAGAGGATATTGTCATTTCTGTCTTTCGTTTCCATCGAATACTGCCCAACCTAAAAATATCGAGTTTGTGTTCCGCTTCTATTCTAAAACCAGCAAGTGTCTGTTTTCACAAATATTTGTACCATTTTAGGCAAATTCGACTTATTCTAATGGCAATGACTAAAAAATATATAATATTGAAGGGCATACATCGTGGTAAATTCAAGAAATTATTTTAATTTAGCAAATTTCATTATAAACCACATATTTGATTATACAATTAGAGACATGTTATTAATATAATGCTAAAAGCAAAAATCTGAATTAAAACGAGTATGTAAATAAAGTGTTAATATGTGAATACATTTTTAGGCCCTGGGAACGAAGTTCCAAGTGTCTATTGTATTTAATTCCGTTCATGTAACGCCAAGAAATAAACATTTCAGAAAAAAAAATTACACAGAAGTGCTTATAATTGAAAAAAAAGTTGATTTAAGCATGTCCGTCCGTTCGTCCGTCCGTCCGTCCGTCCGTCCGTTTGTGCGGACGACAACTTGAGAATGCGTAGAGATAGCGCTATGAAATTGTCACTTTTATCTGATTTTTGAGATTAAGTTCGAAGATGAGAAAAATTGGAGTACTCCTTCAAGTACCTCCCATACAAACTTTATACTCCTTTCTTTATTTTTTAGATTAAAATTGTTTGTATCATACATACAGACTTCAAATTTTACATATCTAACTGAT
>JANSTX010053615.1:0-11457 GCA_027564355.1 Penthetria funebris | reverse complement strand
TGACTCAATTCAGTTTTTTTAAATTTTCTGACTTCCCAAGCTGTATGTAACATAGACTTTTTTCACAACAGTAATACCGGTATACTGACACGAATATATGTAAAAATTATTATTAATTGGTACATGGTAATATGAGACGCGAAATGGGAAAGACATTAAGAGGATCTATATTTTAGATTCTAGTAAAATATAATGGATAGTGGCAGATCTATAGTGGAATTGGATCGGCGAAACACGGATGGTGATATTACAAAATAAGTACTTTACCGAAATCCTCAAAAAGTGCTCCAGTGATATTGGATAGAGTGAAATGAAGATACTATGTACATCGTGAACAATGGTAAGATGGCTGTTATTCCTGAATGACATATGTTGCTGCGTAAAGTACGGATCAAGATCATGAAGATGAAAATATAATATATCTCGCTAGCGGCCGAAATTATGAAATAATTAAAATTCAGAAAAATTATGCTCTAAAATGACTATAGTCTAATATAAAATTCAGAAGCTTTTCAAATAAAATCCATTATTTGGACATCATATTTAATATTGAATGCATGAAATTAATGAACAAAATGTCTGTTACGTAATGATTTCCTAAGATTGGGTTAAGATTAACTTTCATAAATTATAGTTAATTACTATGTGAGTTATATATTTAAAGGTATATTTAACTAATCAACATAACTTGCATTACTGATAAACTATCACATCTTTCATCAATCATTGTCAATATGCCATAGACAAATATACTATTCACATGTGTACGTAAAATATTATAGTGGAGTTATAAATTAGATTCTATTTAAGTACATATTTACAACATTTGTACTCTAACAACTTAATTACAATGCAACTTTTAGTTTCAATATGTAAAACTATATATGTTTCAAATGATGATTTTTAATATTAGTATAAAATTCTAAATACTTTTTTTTAATACGTGTAAAACTTAAAACTAAATATTCTAATTTCTCGAATTAAAATTTTTATTTTTAAAAAAATGTAATAAAAAACATTCAAATTCGAATCCTACTAGCGATAATGCAATTTTTTTTCCAATAATAAACCGATGTGTCACTAGTGTTAGACGACTGTTGTTAAAAATATAAAAAAAGGAACATTATAAATTACAATATCTATAAATTATATAAAATCGTAATTATTAATTTTTTTTAATATTATAGTAAATCGATCAATAAATGAAACATCTGTTAAAACTGAAAATACTAGTACAGGCTTGCATGACGATTCAATTATTAGTACAGAAGAAA
Organism: Penthetria funebris; assembly: GCA_027564355.1. Classification (NCBI taxonomy): domain Eukaryota; kingdom Metazoa; phylum Arthropoda; class Insecta; order Diptera; family Pleciidae; genus Penthetria; species Penthetria funebris. The sequence continues at coordinate 10,183 of JANSTX010053615.1, read as the reverse complement.
CGAAGAATGATAAGAAAAATAAACGACAACGTCGTCAAAGAACACATTTTACTTCTCAACAGTTACAAGAGTTAGAGCACACATTTAGCAGAAATCGTTATCCTGATATGTCAACACGAGAAGAAATTGCCATGTGGACAAATTTAACAGAGGCTCGAGTCAGAGTAAGTAATATTGCTTGCAGTTTTTCTATACTATAATTAATAATAAGTTTAAACTTATTTATTAAAAATAAATTTTTGACATTAAGGACACCACAATATCCTTTAATAATTTTCAGCATAATAATACTTTGCCTATATGAAAATGTAAAATAACATGAAGTAAAGTTAATTTCGTTTTCTAAGCGCCAATGTAGAAATCGATTTTTTGTTTATAAAATATTTTTAAAAAATTATCAATTATTTTAAAAAAAAAAACCATTCATTTGTATGAAAAATTCAAATTCCAAATTCTAAGGATACACAAAAAAAAATCCCAGTTCGCATATAGACCCCACTTTCTGGCCATTACTCATGAATTACCCTATGCTATTTGGTGATCCAGTTTAACCTAAGGTTTTTAGTTGAAAATAGTCTGTTCATAGTCTTAATATTAACATCACCATTTAAAAGTTATTAAAGGCTATACTGTAGAATGATGATCGAGACTACCATTCCAAGATGGTTTCTTAAGCATTTATTATTGTATTTTGTATGTATGTGCTAAATAGCCCAATGTGTATAAGAAATCTTATTAATTTGATGAATTATTGTATATTTAAACTTTTGTAAGACTCCACAAGCGAACATAGTCATCCCCAAATTATATATACTGTTGCAAACAATGAATTTGATTTTTGGTTGTTAAATTTCCATTTATGTCTAATGCGGGTTGATGAGTCTGTTTCTGGTAGATCTGTTCTCGAGCTATATTTTGAAAATTCAAAAAATTGAATTAAATCGTTTTAGCAAAACTGTTTAAGATACGAAATTCATGAGAACAGGATAATTAAATTACTCGAAGTATAATTTGCCATTAATAAAATATATTCAATGCAACCTTTGTATATATAAGATATAAATATGACTTTAAAATGAAAACGTTGGAGCAAAAAATAATCAATTTTATCCAACTGTTGAAAATATATAAAAAAAAACGAAAAAAATGCTTTAAATCAGAAAATTATATTTACTAAGTTAATTCACTTTCCTGTTTAATGGTTTTGATATCAATATCCAGCGATATTTGGAATACAATAAAAACGACTTGCAAACCTATTGAATGCTTTTTTTTTAATTGAAAACTGGCGGTCATTTTGGATTATCATTTGAAATTGTATTCCATTCATGTAATTATATATAGAAAGATAGAATATGTATATATTCGCAACATTCCAATCGATATTATGTGTGATTTACATCAGCATTGACGAACCTTTTCATATTGAAATGCAAGAAAACTTTTTATTAAAATCTTTCTAATCAAAATTTCAGAGTAAAATTATTTAACTAAATTTTATTGTACTTATAGACATCGACGGCCATTGGTATAGTGTCTAGTAAAACGACGAACAAAAATAGTTAGTACAATCTTATTTACTAACTAACTAAAAGATACTGCTTATTCTATTGTATTTCGAAAGTCAGCACTACTTCTTATATTGTGTTTGTGGAATATTAAACAATTGAAATGTATCTCACGAATAAATAGTCAATCACAGTCTTCTAATTAATGTCAAGTATTGACTAAGAATCTGGTTAGAATTTAAGATTAAATGTGGTATTGATATTCTTTTACAGAACACTATCGAAACGGAAGCATATATGTTCGGGTACGAGACAGATGAAGCAAGAAATCTATTGACGGTTCGAAAGAACAGCTTGAATTTATTGGTATTTGTTGACGATGTCAGCACAACTTTATTAACTCCGCCGTATACCTCTGCAGATTGATTTCATTGGAAACTCTGTTACAAGTTCTATACAGAAGAGAAATAAATTGAATTTCATGTTCTCAAATTACTTTAAACTGATTTGAGAAACTTGATATGACAGCTATGCTGATGACAGTATAAACTGCTTAGTATCGCATAAATAGACTACAATTGATTTGTTTAGAAATTTTGATAGAAATTTACTTTGTCATTTAATTCTCTAAAAACTTATATTAATTGCTCCCAAGTTTGGAATGATGTTATCTTGAACATAGCTAAAAATGATTCCAAGTCTTTTGGCCGCGCCCTTGGTCTCACCCAAGATGTGATCATTCCATAGTAGTTCAAACCCGAAGTATTGCGCAGCAAATTACCATCGAAATGTATATTTGGATCCGAAGTATGTGATTTATGCGACAAAAGACACAGCTGCGTCTTATTTGCATTGAATATTACAAGATTTCTCCGTCCCCAATCAGAAATTAAATTTAAATCACCGCTAAGAGAATGGTCCATATCAGCGACTCAACCATGATCCCGGTTGACCTTTTGTCGAAATAGTAAGAATGATGCAGAGTGCTGTCATCGGCGTAACTGTGAATAGGGCTTGCAGTTAGTGATAAGAGGTCATTAATGAAAATTAAAAATAGCGTAGGAGACAACACGGAACCCTGGTGAACACCCGCATCAAGTTGGAAACCATCAGAAGTGACGCCATCGATAACTACCCTAATTGAACGATCCTTCAGAAAGGAATCAGAAATCCACAACTCCAAATCATGATAAATACTATAAGAGACCATTTTCGACAATAGTGCCCTCTGCCAAACTCTGTCAAAAGCCTTGGATATGTCGAGTGCAAGCACCCGAGTCTCACCAAACTTGTTCAAACTTCAACTCCAAATTTCACTCAGATAGGTCAAAATATCACCGGTTGATCTTCTGGACCGAAAACCGTGATGCCGATCAGGTAAGATATGATCTTGAAGTTAATAATTTTTTCCAAGACCTTGGATAAGATTGAAGTAATGACTATAGGTCTGTAATTGGAAGGATCCGATTTACAGCACTTTTTCGGAATAGGCTGGACGTTTGCCATCTTCCATGCGGATGGAAAATGGCCAGATTGAAGGGAAGCCATACATATGTAGTAATGCGGTAGAGAGAGAGAAGACGCACATTTACACAGAACCATGGCCGGAATACCATCAGGACCAGATGCCTTGTTAGCATCTAGGTTTTTTAGAGTTCTGTGAATAACCCTCAATCGAATTTGAATGGCCTTCATATTTGAAGCAACCTTAGGAATCGGTAAAGGAACCTTGAAATGGCGGTCACTAGATTAGCCTTGCATTTAGAACTTGTAATAGGGTTACCATTGGAATCCACTAGCATGGGAATGGAGGACTTTATGAAATTGCTGCTTACAGCATCAATGAAAGACCAAAAATTCTTGCCATCGTTTCTGACAGCAAGTATTCTCTGTTTAAGTTGACAGTCGAATTTATATTTAGCCTGCGCGATGACATTATTGCATGCGTCACGAGCGCGAACATAATGTTTACAAAGAGCCAAAGAGCAAGCTTGTTTTAATATAATGAGTATGCCACCTTTTTATTGCGAACAGCATCCATGCATTTTTTATCGAGCCAAGAATTTGAGCTTTTCTTGACTGATTTTACCGAGTTTGGAATGTATATGTTTCCATTCCATGGAGACATATAAAGTAAAAAACTTCAACATCACGATCCAGATCATCAACGAGCACTAATTATTCCCACCCGAAACCATTATAAAAAATTTGTAAACCCTCCCAGTTGACCCTATTGTAATGCCACACCCTCCTTTTGGGCATACAAGTAGATGGCCGTAACATTGAGGCATACGGAAAAGAAGCCGTGATAAAACAATGATCAGTTGTGTCAGAAAGTCCCCTCAAACATTTTAAGCGACACCGAATCACTTAAATTGGGAGTCCTCTATATTGAACAGAAATATATATTATGTGACTCTCCAAATGAATTTTAAAACCCACATAATATTAAATTCAGGAATATTTGCCCGCTCTAAAACAGGCTGTCTCTCAAAACGCACATCATTTCGTAAGTAAATCGTACTGTAGATACTGAACATGTCCGTGGATATTTATTTTACTGCCACTGTTAGCCACATATGATGGAATCCTAATTTTGCGGATGTACCAAAGCAAAATGTAAATGATTTTTTTATTATCCTTTTTCGGCAAAACACAAGCAAGTATTGTATTTGATTATAACTCCGCTTTATACTATACATTTTATCATTCTTTTTTACTATACCCGCAAAACGGAATCACGACAAATTAATTCTAATGGTTTGTCTGATTTATACTTTTCTCGTTATTTTGTTACTGCTGTTCAAAAAATTGAATATATTTTTTCATTAATTATTTTTTAAAAATTAGAATTAATTATGCAAAACCTTTTACGCATAAAAATTGTACGTTTATAATGTGTAGTTTTTTTTTTTTTTGCAATACATTTTAATCGTCGTTTTCTTCTTTCTAATACCACATTATTGTTTTTCCACCCTAAATTTTCCTTGTACACAAGAGATTCTAATATAATGAAGAAAAAAAAAAAAAAAAAAAAAAAAAAACAAATTACAAACACTTTAATGACACACATAAATTCTTATGGTATACCAAAATCACCCCTTTTCAAAGTCAATCTATGTAAGGGCTAATATAATCATTACAAAATCATTCGGCTGAAAGAGAACAGTGGGATATATTCAGCATCCCCTATTATTTTTGTCATTTTTTTTTTTTTTTTTTTATTTTATTATTCACTTATGTAATATACAGTATATTTTGAATATAAAATTTTGGTTTGTGTTTTAATAGTAATAGTAGTTTATCGGGTAAATATTAAATAAATGAAAAAAAATAAAAAATATATTCATTGTATTATGTTATTTAGGTGTATTTATATTCGGGGTGTATAAATTTTTTATTACCTTTACGTGAATTGTTAAAGTGATGATGAGTTATGTATTATGTATCAGTAAAATATGTGTGAACCTATCAAGATGTGATTGGTGATGAGATGTATCTTCAAATTTGCTTAAATGCAACCTACATATGAACCAGATCCGACCCCGTATGAGAATATTAGTGCTTTATAGAATTAATTGATCAACAGTCATCATCATATCCATTTGTTGTAATATTTCAAAATATATTGCCTCTATAGATTAGCCAACAAAATTTCCATGATTTATCAAATCTATGTTCTATAGAGAATTAGTTAAACTGCAATATCATACTAATAAATATGACTAACAGATAACAAGTTCAAGTAAAAAAACGTTACGTTTATAGTATATACACAGACTATACATTTCGCTATTTAGGTTTAAAATTTAAATATTATTTACCATATATAGCCTAGAAAGTATTTCGAATATACGAAACCCCATTAATTATGGTTTGAACGTTAACATAAAGTGTTACATATATAAACGATTGTATAACCGCATAAATATGCAATTTTTTGTTTTTAATATAACCAGATTGTGTGCAAAATATTGGCAAATAAAATATATGAGTTTTATATTTAATCCATTTTCGACATATTTACGAGGCAACACTGGTCAATTCTTTACACAAAGCAAACCAAATGAAATTTAATATTTATTCATGCTACCAGTTTTGTATATATACAAGCAAGCATATGACAAGAATAGAAAAATACTCGAAACTGCAATTTGAATCCAATGGTATTGATTGTGCCTATAAAATTCGGCAAATAAATTTTGTTGTTAATCGAGAAACTAGAAGTGCTAGAATTTTGTGTTAAAAATCAATATTTCTAATTCACACTATTGAAATTGTGTGTGATATACACATTTTCCAATTGTAAATCGTAAATCATCTAGTTGTACATCTAAAAATTTCTAAATATCATAAAAAAGCATATTTTTGGATTAATTCGCCTTTGGAATTGGATAGGTCATATATTAAGACTATCGGCCGGTGATATCGCCAATTACGCATATGTTTGAAAACTCTAGTTTAATAGAAGATCTAATATTTCGAAACAACGTGGCGAAGAATAAGTATAACGTGGTCTAGTATCTTTGCAAGGGGATGTAATAAAGTCAAGGTACTGGTAGAGATCGTGAACAACGACCATTGTTCGATAAAGTATTATGCGTGGAATGAAATTCAAGATAATGATGATACTAACCTTCAAAAGACAGCTGTCAAACTTTCATCACATTCCATTCATTAAAGTTTGTGAGTTATTGTGCTAAGAGTGACGCTACTTTTGTTATTTGCAAAACAGTGGATCAAAAACAATTTCGTGTTTTAATTTTACACTGCTTCTTGATGGGAAAAAATACCGTTCAAGCGAGGCAATGACTGGAAAAGTGTTATGGGTACTTTGCTTCATCAGAAGCAACAATAAAACTTTGGTTTTCTGAATTCAAACGTGGTCGTAGAGACACCTATGGTGCAGAACGCAGTGAACGCCCATATAAGGCGGTAACACCAGAAAACAAAAACAAAAAATCTACAAAATCGTTTTGAATGATCGGAAAGTGAAGTTGCGTGAGTTAGCCGACATCGTAAAGATATCAAAACAACGTGTGGACTTTATATTGCACGAGCACTTGTCAATGAGATAGTTCTGTTCAAAGTGGGTGCCGCGTTTGTGCTGACTGTTGAGCAAAAGCAACAACTTGTTGATGATTATGAGCATTGTTTGGCCATGTTTAAAGTTTAGACGTAGCAAACCGGGGTTTTTGCGTCGATATGTTACAATGGATGAAACATGGATACATTACTTCACTCCGGAATCAAAACGATCGTCATTTGAGTGGACAGTAACTGATGAACGTCGCCAAAAACGCCCGAAAGTCGAACAATCAGCTGAACAGGTTATGACCTCGGTATTTTGGAATGCGTGTGGTAAAATATTCATCGACTACCTGGAGAAGGGAAATACCATCAACAGTGAATATTATATAGCGTTATTGGAATGTTTAAAGGCCGAAATTGTAAAAAAAACGAAAGCATATGGCAAAGAAAAAAATTTTGTTTCATCAAGACAACGCTGCGTGTCACAAGTCAATCAAAAAAATGGCAAAACTTCTTGAATTGAACTTTGAGTTACTTCCGCATCCGCCGTATTCTATAGATTTGGCTCCCAGCGATTACTGATTGTTCGCACACCTCAAAAAAAAAATGCTCGCTGGTATGAAATTTCGCTCAAATGAAGAGGTTATCGCTGAAACTGAGGCCTATTTTGAGGCAAAACATATATCGTTGTACAAAAGTGGTATTGAAAGATTAGAGCGCCGCTGGAATAATTGTGTTGCTCTTGATGGAGATTATATTTCGAAGAATAATGCCAATTTTCATTCCATGTTAATTGGTGACAAATGGAGTGGCCGACATTAATCGAGGTTACTCAACCAATCTTATGATCAAGATTATGTTGTTATTGTCGTGTTTGTCGACATAGCATAGTTGAAAAAATAACTGAAAAACAAAAAATTATGTAGTAATATTCATATGTATAACTGGATAATTATGATTGATCTATTGTTGGCAAATTTCAATTATATTTATTTCAGTTTACATTTGATTTTACATGCATGTTTTGAAACGGCAAATTAACATCGTAATGTCACCCTATGTGCTCTCGAGGCGTCAATGTTCAAATGAATAAAAAGTAACACAATTACATTTGAACATTTGTTTTTAAAATCAATTTAATACGCAATGCCTTTGATAAATCAATAAATGTTCGAAATTAAACCATACTCAGAACTAGATTTTGCTTTAATTTATGCATTTAAATTAATATTTTACTATACAGAAAAATGACCAAAATATTTTGACGTACAAATAATTTTTAAGGTTTTGTTGACATTAAATTAGCCACAAACAGCAACACAAGTACGTCTATTCCTATATTGGCATAAAACTTTAAAATTCAACAGTTTTGCCTAATCGAAATTGCATCCTTTTCATTGACTATATGTAAAATAATACAATTAATTTTTCATTTTATAAACTGCCCGAGGAATTAGTTGTATAAATCTGACGATTTATGCAACGAATACCTGTAAGTAATTTGAAAAAAAATTATAGTGCTAAAAAAAAACTCATAATACAACTATGTTGGACATTTCATCAGGTCTCGACACCATCCCATAAAGCTTATTTGATTTTTGATATAATTTTTACAAAACATGTTCCACATTTCATGTTTGCGTAACCATACGGACATGAATTCAATGAATTTCTCCATATGTTCCATTTTGGAAAGCTAAAGTGGTAGCAATATATTTTGAAACATTAAAGTCACCAGTATTCTATCATTCGCGCCCGTTAAAGATTAAATTCATTATCTAAAATCATTAAATAAACATATATTCACAATTAACAAAATACAGTCTTTATAATTAGACGTTAGTCAATTACACTATTCATCACCTGTGCACATTACATAGTAGGTTAAAATTGAATTTGATTATAGGTTGAGAAAGAATAAAGTGCCAGAAAAGTGAACAACAAATTGTCATTTGCAATTTAGTTTTTATCTAACTGGGATAGCAAAGATGTTTTATTTGCACTGAATTTTACATTTTGCATTCAACTAGAAATTGATTTTAAATCATTACTAAATGACATTATCTATAATTTGACGAAAATTAATGGCATAATTGATTATTTTGAAATGTGAATTACCAATTAAGTCGAATGATGAAAAATGTTCAAAATATTTTTTTTTTTCTCGACGCGATCTAAACCCCATGATTTATTAATTATGAAAACACATAAATAATATATATTATATTAGTTACTGGTGTCACCAATGCAAGTAATATTAAAATATTTTACCAGCATGGATATTTTTCCTGACAATCTATTTTTTAGCAACTATTTTAATTCATCCAATTAGGGTTGATTATATGTTTAATGTTATGGCAAATAGTTACTAAGAACTCCATATATACATAATTCTAAATTGATAGAAATTAGATGTTTATTTGTTAGGTTAATTGATATACAACTCTGTATGTTACATTTTACACGATCGTATATAAACATATATATATATATATTGAACAGAAACAACTTATCAAAGGGTTTACCTTATATTGACAGAATGGAATAACAAAAAAAATAACTAGACAACCCTCAGAATGAAAAACGTCTATTTTCAATACTGATTGTATATGAAATGTGGGATAAATGTGGCTTTATTGATAAATAGAGACATTATCGGAATTTATGCATTATATCGTAATAATAAATATCTGAATGTGTTTATTTTGATTTTACCCATAATTTCAAATATTCAAACTTAACTGCAATTAAATTTAAATATTGGTACATGGAATCATTTTAATATTTAGTTTATATTTTTATTTTATTTTTTTTTTTTTGAAATGCATACCTACAATACGTAATATTTATTTTATGAAAAGAAATTATTGAATAAAGTACACAGAAATAATCTATTTCTTTCTGTAAACTTTATAATGAAAACATTATTAATGGACAAAATATTTTACTTATCAAATATATTAGTGATTTTTGTATGTAATAGGTTTTTTTTTTATCAGTAAATAGACGATCAATCAGCTCAAATTTATAAATGTGTATTCAATTTGGCGCCAATGCCATAATTAAATTTACCATCAACCATTTATAAATAAATTATTTAGTTTAAAAATTTAAATACAAATAATATTTCACAACCAAAAAAAAAAAATTTATAAAATTATATTTAATTGACTATGTGACACACAGTAGTGTTGCATAAGAATACACATTAGAAGAAATAATTAATTGTTTTTATATAATCAGGGATATGTTGACGTGTATACGTGCATTTTCCATCTTTTCCTTTTATGCTCTATTCCTTATTCCAGATAATTTTTCTTACAACTCAACCTATTTGATTACAAGTGTATTTCACTATACTTTCAATAATTGCGACAAATCTTCGATTATTGTAAGTTCACCAACAAAACACAATCATTTGGTCTAGCATCAGATAAGATTGTTTGAAATACATAAAAGTATAAAATCTATCAATGCATATATTGTTAAAATTACATGCACTTCCTATTCCTATTCTTAAAGAAGTGTACTCCTTCAAACTTCCTGGGAATAATTTATGCCTAATATATTTCACGTATTCTTATATAATAAAAAGTTGAGGTGCAGAGAAAAAAAACTAGATCCGTTTTCACTTATTCTATATT
>JANSTX010053604.1:0-11458 GCA_027564355.1 Penthetria funebris | reverse complement strand
AGCACTTCTGTGTAATTTTTTTTTTCTGAGATGTTTATTTCTTGGCGTTACATGAACGAAATCAAATACAATAGACCGTTGGAACTTCGTTTCCAGGGCCTAAAAACAAGTACATAATAAAGAAGAATAAAGTAATATTTTGATGGGCTATACACCAAAAAGATGAAAATAGTTCTGTGAAAATATGGATATTATACTTAAATAATTCGAAATTGTGATCACCAAAGAAATAGATTACGTTCGAAATTATTAACTTTCTTTTGGAAGAAGTGCATGTGCCACTACATTATTCGAAAATTAATTAAAGGGAAATCCATCTCCAACCTGTCATTAAAATTTTATAATTTGACTAAAACACAGGCGAACAGACGCACACAATGAGTATTTTAACAGAATGACGCTCACACGAATATTCAAAGATTCTGGGTACATTGTGTATGTGTAAAACCTGGTGTAGAATCAATTTGCTGAACACAATATGTTGCAATAATTATTCACGTTAGTATCTGTTCAGTCGTCACGCATACTCGTAAAGAACAGATTTCACGTATGATATCTTGTATTGTGGAAGGTTTATTGGCAGTCGACACCACTTACACGTCATCTCAAATTTCTTATTTTTAAACCAAAGTTACTTGACAGGGTAATCAGAAAACGTTTTCGCCCAATAAAACTTAACGGAGAACGGTTATTACAAAGACTGTTACCAATGGTAAAATAAGGATTAAACTGAAGTTGCTGGCTAGAAATCGTGAATAATGAGGTTTATCTGCTGATATCCAATGCAGCGCAGAGTAAAGATTGACATGATGATAAGAGTCATTCGTGTCTATAGAATATATTTGCTTTTTATTCCAAACTAAATTCATGTATGTGATATTTACGTACACTTATTGGTCACATAGGCTGTTGACCTTATAATTTAAAATGCTAAACAAAAATTTCAAATATAAATGACACCAAAATTTTTGTAAAATAAACGCCACAATTAGACATTATGTCGCTATTGACAATTCACAAGGTTATTGAACACCAGTTAAGCGCCAGGAAGGTTAAGTTCATGTATGGACTAACCCGTTTAACAAAAAAAAAAAACGAAAGTGAAATTTATTTTTAGTATATATGCTGATAGTCTTACTTTTCAGAAATCATATTATATTTTACGATAAGACTAAAATTTAAATAATGATAATCGTTGTCGGTATCATAGATACAGTTTTCGCATACCGTGTTTCACTAACATTATATAATTAATTTAAAAATTGGCATCATATAGTAAGAAAGGTTCAATTTTACAATCACAGTCACTTATATTGTATGATTGTAATAAATAAACTTATAACTAATTCTTAATTAAAGTGTTTTAAATAATTAACCGGGACACAGTCGTACATCCGATACCATAGGTATAAACATGCCCCTATCGAGTTACCGGTGACACGGCGTAGAGGAAAATATGGATTGAGTAATATTGATGCTATTCGATAGGTTAAAATGCTTAATAATTATTGTTTTCACAATGCATGCAATATCAATATGATTCCATTTTAATAACTTTTCAATAACCCAAATAATAACCAACCCATAATTTTTAATCAGAAAATTTGAATTTTAAATCGTTTTCAGCAAGGTTACACTAATTTAATATGTATCTACACACAATAATGTGGAGTATATTAAAAAATAGTACCTCAAACTGAATCATATACCTGTTCTAAAGGTTCATCATTTAGGTTGGTGGTTAAATTAGTTAAATAAAAATTGAGTGTATTTTTTTTTTTAAAATAATCAATGTGTAGTTTTTTTGTACTTACCTTAAAATCAGACAATGAAGCCATTAAATCATCAAGTTCTTTTGTAGCCGATGATGCAAATGGTATTTGTGGAGTGGCTGCAACAACATTTGATGATACATTGCCACCAGTAGATGTAGTTTGAATAATTTGTCTTTCCACATTCTGTTGATTGGCTAAGGATTAAATGTAATAAACATATTAGAACTATAGTAATCAATGAGAAAAAAATATATTTTTTATTAATCCATAGGTATAATTGTAGATATGTATGTACCAATGTAAGTATTTAGATCAATAAGAATTATACACAGAAATATTTGGAAAAACTAAAGTGAACAATCTGTTTCTACTGATAACACATAATTCACTAAAGTTTATTGTGTACCTATGTCATCATCATTATATCCTTTACGCCTCAAGGGCACATACTGTGGCATTAGGATGTTAATCATTTCTAATATGCATGTAACATCAAATGTAAACTCATAATTATTAACTAAATTTATGAACTGGACTAGAAAATCAATCATAATTACAAAGTTAGAAGTGCATACATCTCAAGCTACCTTCACGAAATTTGTAAAATACTCGTAGGGTATGAAATGAAAAAGGAAAGAAAAGGTATAAATTCGTGGTACGTCTTATAAATATATTTCATATATTCTACCAAAACAATTGATACTTCAAAACGGTAAACTGCGTTCTGTTTTGTTTACTAAACATTAAAGATCGTTGATAACCTTCTTAGGTACAGTAGAAACTCTGTGAAGCTTCTCAGATACCAAAACCAAATCACAGTTTTCGGGATATATATTTGTTATTTTTCATGAAACAAAATTGCGATCGGTTACTCGAGAAAAACCGTATAAATCTAAATCCCAATTGATTGAATTAATATGAGCCAATTATATTAAGATTGAAATATAATCTACTATAAAAAGCAGAATTTTCAGTCTATGATTGAATCTTTCAGACATGCATTAATAAATCCTCAGCATAAATCAGGTTATTTACAGAGTCTGACACTGTTACCAATCAAAAATGATATAGTTTAATCAGTTGAAAATGATTTTCGGTAATGTTGACTTGATACATCAAAATTTCATTAAAACATTTTAGCATTCAATAAGATCACCTTTGGTGCGGTTGAAGTTTTTCAATGAATGCATTGTACGCTGCATGAATGTGACTCTGTAAAATTCGTTACCATTCTCGACGAATGTCTAACTTTAATGTCTTGAAACTCTATTTCTTTTGGTTAACACCTTAGTATAGTATGTGGCCCTTGTTGCGAAAAATGGACTGTGTCGAATAGGCAAATGTGCAAATGAGCAAATTTTTTGTTTGCTAAGGGGATCGTTTAGCACCTTTTGTAGGTACACTTGCTGGTTCACCATATACACAGTTACAGAAGCAACCACAGAAGCAGCCACTTGTTTACGCACTACACACGATCATTTTGTTTGTTTACGTATTTCTGAACAGTGAAAATTTTCTCATCAAAAAACATCAACTTTTCGAGTTTGCCACTACCGTATTTTACTGCCTTTGTTGAAGTATTGTTGTCTTTTGTACCAGTGTTAAATATATATTGTAAGGCTTCAACTTAAGTTAATTTTTCAGTATGTTCGCTTGAGTCGAACATGTTCCGTTGTTTAGTGAATTTTATTGCACTCTGACGTGAATTTCTATTCGTGTCCTCACCTTTCAAATCATTTTTGATTATTTTGGTGGATACACAAATATTTTATTGACACGTAAATGCTGTAGCTCACAAACAATAGCGGGTTGTGATTTTTGTGGCAAATACAAAACAGTCACGCAATTACGTTTGAACTCTATTATGAATATATCTTTTTAATTACGACATAGAATAAAATGCTTTCGTACACTTGTAAACGATAGTATAAACTAAAGTGAGCAACAGGTACGTGAAATTGGTAACACTTCGTGTAGTGGAATTTATTCACATTTTTTTGTATGAAAACCTTGCATTTCGGTGGTAAAAATTATAAGCACAATAATGCGTCTCATTTTATTTTAGCAGAAATATGACTAAACATTCCTTTAACGAGAGTATTTTTACTTAAAATACAGATTACATTTAACAATTACTATCTTACAAAACGCTTAATGAATATTTTGTATATTTACCTGAAGTTGGACTATTCACCGGTGTCATTCTTTCTGTTTTCGTTTCTCGAACAGTTATTGTTACATGTTTTCCACCAGTTGGTGTTTTCTGTGTTGGTGTTGAAGATCTGAAATAAAAAATTAAATCATTTTAACAATAAATAAACAATTTTAATGAAATATATATTTTTTTTTTACCCATTAGGAATGGCATAAATTGGTCCTGGACTATGTGCATTGCTTAATTCATCCAATAAACTATCAACAGATGGTCGTTTAATTGAATCATTTAAAACATATTGTGGTGATGGACTAGTTGTACCACCATTATTCAGACCAACACTACCAGCACGTTGTTTTTCTAAATTCGAACCATATCTAGCTGTGCTTAAATCTTGAAGTAATGTATCCAATTCGGATAAATTTCCTTGTTGTGGTGTAACAGATCTTGGTATAGAACCTGTACGAGGTAATGATCCATGTTTTTGTTGTTGAAATTGTTGATGTTGTTGGTGCTGCTGCTGATATTGTTGTTGTTGTTGTTGTTGTTGTTGTTGTTGATATGGCAATTGTTGATTAAGTTGTTGCTGATAATGTGATTGATTATAACCACTGGGACTTGTAGATCCATTATAAACTGGTGATGATCTTGTTTCAGTGATAATTTTTTGGGTTTGTTGTTGTTGTTGTTGTTGTTGTGGTTGTGTCTGATAGGTTGGCTATAAATTATAAATAAAAACAAAAAAATACAAGAGTATATTAAATTTATATGAAAACAAAAAATAAATATAAAATTATAAACAAACCGCATAAAAGATACGAATTATTATAATTCGCATAATAATTCACGTAATACCAACCAAAATGGAAAACAAAACAAAAAAGAAAAAGGAAGAAAAAGAAAGAAAAGTAAATTTTCTTTATTTTTCAGTTAAATAATAGCACAATATACTATTTGGATAGTTGCCAATTTAAATATTGGTAACGAGTGCATAAATGTGAATAGTTTATACCGGACTAATGAAAAAGAATACAGATTCTAAAGGTCAGACAAAGTGGGCAGTTATAATAAATAAACTAAATTTCATGAGGATCATCATCTCTTTTTTTTGCATATGTTAATTAATTAGTAACAAATTGAAATCGAAAAAGAGCGGTTCAAATTCAAACAGAAATTTCAGAGAAGACAATATTTTGGAGGATAAAAATCTGGAATTCATAAAAGAAAAAAACATTTCTCAGGAATATCTACAATTTGATGTTCTTGTGTATTCATCAATTTGATATTTATGTTCGTATTCATGAAAATAATTGAGACTCGTGATTGTTCGGTTTAAATTTTGATTTTTATTTTTTAGAAAATACAGTTTTCCAGTTCAACATTATTGAAAAATCTTATTTGTTATTCGAACAAAATTCTTTCAGTATGGGCAGGCAGATTATTAATAACACTTGTACGGTTAGTGCTATAGCTATAGAAACTCCATCTAACTATCCACAATTATAATATTTTGTTATATCAGTTTTATTTATAGATGCTCTAAACCGTGATGCTAATGAAAACGAAAAGAAATTAATGTTTTCAATTTTATAATAAATGGAGATATCATTCAGGTTTAATGGCATCTGCAGAACTTATGAAATATCTCAGAAAGCTGCATGTGCAATCGTTATATATGTAAGGTCTTAAGAAAATGCATTGTGTACATTTTAAATTTTATATAATTCCACAACTCAATTTTCTTGCTTTTCAAAAATTGTAAATATACTATATTCCGAATTTATGTAATGTTTGCAGAAGGAAGACACTTGATGGTTAGTGATGTGGTCAAACTGTCAATATGCAAATAACAATAAATTATTGTATATTTTTCTATAATTTTCACGATGTGTGAATTGTTACATTTCCAGTAAATGTATGAATACGATCTCCTGAATTTATCAAATGGATCAGAAAGCAATTTTTACTTGCATTTTCTTGAGTAAACTCATAGTGTTTTGAGTGAATTATAAAATTGTACAACTAGTTGATGTCTACTGAAGTATTATTACTTCAGTATTCAATGTAAGCCAATTGACTAGTTGTATGGTCCATTTCGTAATAATTCACACAACAATAAATTGATTTAATAGCTTTTAGTTTTCTAACCTAAAACTCAACTAATTAGCTCAATATGCTATAGTTTTTGCATTTTAAGAATTTACATCACTTATGTTATATTAGCACATAAAACATTTTTGCTTTTATCATAAATTTTTGTTTATACCTCAATGAATCTATTATTTTTCGATTTATTGTTTCTTTAAAATTGTCTTGTTAGTCTCCTTTACAGAAAGAAGTTTTAATAATCTACTTTTTGCTAATGAAATATTAAATTTATTGCATTTATAACACATTAATTCAATTTTACATTTGTCAATAAATGCATTTTGGAAACCACTAGCACAATTCCTACGCTAACACATTAATAAATACATTAATTAATGAAAAATTCCTTATATTTTCTTAATACACAATACACGGTCATTTAATAAAGAAATTATATGTCAACATGGAAACATATTTGATATTTTTCCATTGTGACGACAATATCCGTGAGTTGAAATAAACTTAAACCAACTAAAAAACAATAACAATTTATTACGAATGCGCGAAACCAAATTTCAAAATCAATGTTACAATAATTAAATTTTATAAATTCGGATTCTTTGAAAAAAAAAATCAAATTTTGATTTAAAATTCAAAATTAAAAACCCGCCAAATAAAGTGTGGGGCGAAATTATACTCCATTCGCATGTTGCGGGCGACCTCCTTTCGTCGCTGCGCAAAACAGAACTCAAACATTTATTCTCGTCAATGTGCAGAAACATACACTGTACGTCAAAACGGTTCATTTTGACATTCGCAGTAAAATCTTTGAAATTGCCATTTTTTAGTTGGTTTCAGATTATTTTTGATTTATAATTTTTTTCTGTTTTTATTTTTTCAATTTCTATTTTTTTTTTTTGAAATTAAAATCATTTTAAAATTATCCTCAACAACTGGCACAAACTTAATTATTGTTAATGATGATATGATACAACAGTGATTTATAAGTTAAATGATGGACAGACTGTCTTATCACAACGCGTTCTACATACTTAAGTCGCAATTTTCAGGATGTCCGAGAGCCAGAGGTAATGCAGAATCAAGGAATATAAACTATACAGGTATAGTCTTAAATTGATTTTACGGTATGAAAATATGCAGCGATTGGTAGCGTTTAATAGCGATTTGATACCACTTATAAGCGATTGGTAGCGAGTAATCGCGTTTAGTTGCGATGTGTGCCACAAACTTAATTTTTCTTAATGATGATATAATACATGGGTGACTTTGTGTCAGGTGGAAGTCGACATTAAATCATACACCAAACAGAACAAAGAAGAGAGAGAAGTCACATACTGAACGTAAACTGTCAACTAAATTCTAAAGTTCTTTCTGAAATATGTAGTATTCACATATAGTTGTAGATGATCGCTAATTCATAGATAAGATTTGTATCAGTATCTTTACTACTTGTCATTCAAATCGTTGTAAAATTCGGTGCACACACGTCATGTAAATATTGCTCTATGAATTACATGTGTTTTGTCGTTCGTGTGGTCATATTAAATGTTGCACATTTATTACACAGTATTGTTTGGGTAGCTGGAGATTTATGCATCACTACTGAAATACTCAAATAAATAAACGGATAAGTCTAAATATTGGCAACGTAGTGCTGTCGAATGTAACTATGTGGTATACAGGTTATCATTTTTAGTTGAACAATATCGAACACACAATAAACGTGGTTTATAGCCTCAGCTCTGACATGCAGCTTCATTTAAACAAACAGATACAACTTATATATATTTGTGTATGAATTAGCAATAGCGAATTTCTCCTAAAAAATGATATTTAAAAACTAATTTAACAATTTTGCTCTAGCTAAAGCATTCAAATGTCATAATGAATGTTCCTTCGGCTAAGAGTTTCAGAGAACTTCTTAACACTGAATGAAAAGAACTAAGAGAAATATTATAGGCATTTTTTTAATGATTAATAACCAATAAGTAACTAAAAATCAGATTGTAATTAATACTGATCCATAATAAGTGTGAAGATGACGAAAAAACAGAAAGGAACTGAATGGGCTAATGCATTTAAGGTGCTCTCAAGAATAAGAATGAGAAAATTTGATATGTTGTCAACACAAGAACTCATATTTAAGTTATCATTCCGTGTAATTTTCACCATTTCGCATTTCTATATCAGGATATTATAATAATCAGAAGGTCATTTAATAACGACAAAAATTTAAGAAAAAAAATATCTAAATAAAGGTATATAAATATCACAATTTTATAGTTTGCATTAGTCTTTCCATCATTAGAAATGAATCATTTATTCTCATTCACTTAATATCATTTTAGCAAGAAAATTATAATCGAACTTGTTTTTTCTTTTTTTTTTGATAAAATTTTATAAATTCATTGACCTGTGACCACCCACGAAAAATAATATCCATTCAGCAATAAATAAGCAATAATAATTTATATTTAAGTAATTACCGATTGTGATGATTGTTTTGTCCTTAAACTACCATAACCGGGTACAGATGTTGTACCATTATGTATATTGTGATGCGTTGATGAGGACAATGAATTTTGTTGACCAGGTACACTATTCTGAAGATCAGCTAAAAGAGCATCTGTAATTATAGAAAAATTCAATTATTTACATTTGTAATATCATATCAAGATTCTTTTACATCATTTTCATCATGAATTCAACAAGCTTATTATAAAAATTTAACCGCAAAATGGGTCGAATGGGTTTTATTAATAACATTCCCTGATTCATCGACGATTGTCCAAATAATAATTATATTATAAAACATTACAAAGTTATATTCAGTAAATAGTCATTAATGATTCATTGATTTTGCATATATTTCTTAATTAAATGAGTCACTCTACTTAGGGTATTTATTTGATCAATTTATTTAATAAATATATCAATTAATTAGTGTGTTAAATTACCTCGAGATTATTTACCTATGAATATGAATGAACGTACAATATAAATCATTAAAGGATAATATTAATAGTGGATTATTTATGGTGAAATAGTACAGTAATACAACGGACAGTGGGAAGAGCAAATTAAATTAGTGATTAGGTTTCAAGTGAGCGTTAAATTAGTATTTTACGTATTTATTACTTTTACCTCAAATACGTCAATCTGAAGTAATCAAATTCTATTTTGAGAATAATAACCTATAGGAATGCACACTTATGATTTTACTTTAAATTAGCATCGAATCATATTTTCATCGTACATTAAATAAATAATAAAGTAACTTTTTTTTTGTTTATGATTCTAGGTTTGCAAAATCTAAAAAACCTGGAACCGGTGATCTGCAAAAAAAAAATATTTACATTCACATCTTTTAATAGTACACGAATGTACACAATTACGATCCTGAACATTTTTCAATCACATGGCACTTCGTAACAAAATGTATGATGCAAAATTACTTCGTATATTTTTTCGAACTAAACGGGCACCTTACAAATACGAATTTGTTATTCGAAACAAAATAGAGGATATCAAATCGATACAATTTTATTTAAATAATGGCTTAAATTATAATTATTTGTATAAAAACACACCTAAATAATTTCGTATATCACTAGCTACATTTTCATATGTTACAATTTCACCAGTATCTAAATTTATGTCATTATCATTATCATTATTATTGTTATCAAACATTTTAATTTAGCAAAATTATAATAATTTTTTAAAAAATAAAACTATGTAAGAAAACCACTTAATAAAAATATACTTTGCAATAGTAAACCAAAGTAATTACTGTCCAAACAGATTATTTAAATGTTTTTTTTTGTACTTTAAATTACTTATTTACATAACTGATATGTTTATACTTAAATAGTATAAACTACATTAATATATGCCTATATTCAAAGTAGTATTTAGTTATAAATTTATTAATTTGTAATGCACGATATGATTAAAACGTATATAACTTTGAAAGAAAAGCCACAATAAATTTTAAACAATAATATACCTCTCATAAGTTGTAAAACTAATCTAAAACTAAGTACTAAATTAAGAATTATTTGTAATCGAGAATCAAAAGTTGTGTTTTACACACATAAATATTTATACATTGGTGTGATTGAATTACTATTATAAAACTAGTAATAATAATATTAATATTAGGTTATTAAAATATTTTCTTAGGAAAATATCTGAGTCATATTCAGATAATGCAAATAACTTTGAATTAAATACACGATGATGATGTTTCCAACTTTCGTATGAAATATATCGGACGGTGGTAATATCATCATCATCATCATCATCATCATCATCATCGTTATCAACATCATCATCATCACATATAAATGTCACCCATACTAATTATTATGTAGTGCTGTTTATGTTATCAGTAAATATTGCCATATGATAGCATATGGAAATATTTGGTTGACAAAACGCGTTAAGTGATAAATACATTTAATATCAACATTTACTATAGAAGACTATATGAAGATAACATAAATTATTAATAATATTCATAATATTATAATGACACTTCACATTTTGATAACAAATGTACATAGTTGATGAAAAAAAACCGCAGACAAGTGCGATCAAGGATGATGAATATCATCCTATATTGGCTCCTCGGTTTTTATATCAACTAAATATGTGAGTGTGGCGAAGGTAATAAATAATAATAAAAATAAATAAAAAATAAATAAAATATTTCCTAGGGTTAATAATGATAAAATATTTCTTGTTAAATTTAGTACACAATCAATTGATTGCCTTCGCCAGATAAAAGTTCTTAAAATTTGATATAGACAATTAGGTACGCAGATAAGTTACAATTAAAATAAAACAGTAACAAAGTAGCAACTAAACAAGCTGTAAGAGTGACACATACTAACAGTCAGAATGTTTATATAATGCCCAGATAAGCTAACTGATAAATCAATAATTAGATAATAACAGATACAAAACAACATTAAATAAGTAGATTCACTAAAAAAAAAAAAAAACAAAAAAAAAACACAGGAACGCATAGGTTTACCTAATATACAATCACAAATATACGGAAAATTAAATTTACTAACTTATGATCGTGCTAATTGGTCATTGAAAGAATTAATCACAACTTGCTTATTATTATTGTAAATTTAAAAAAGCACATCAAACGGAATGATAATGAAAGTAAAAATATTTCCTTGTTTTCCTCTTTTTTTTTTTTAAGCGCCATTCACCGATATCCAAACTAAATAATAGGATTCGTTTTCGACTGCGAAATTTGACCCAAAATTAATTTTCAGCTAATTAGGCCCTGGGAACTCCAAGGGTCTATTGTATTTGATTCTGTTCATGTAACGCCAAGAAATAAACATCTCAGAAAAAAAAAAAATTACACAGAAGTGCTTATAATTGAAAAAAAAGT
>JANSTX010053593.1:0-11460 GCA_027564355.1 Penthetria funebris | reverse complement strand
TAATATACGAGTATATACTCCCACTATTAAGATTTGCTTTTGCATTGAAAAAATAAGCCTTGCTAAATTGAAAAACAAAACTTACCGAATAAAGGGTAAATAAATTACATTAACTTTTGGGCTTTTGGGCTTTTGGGCTTTTGTAAAAGTTCTTAAAGAAACCTTCCTATTATATTACATAAAGAGCAATACAAGAAATTACGATTAAAGTAAGTTGATAGATATTTAACAGCAAATTCCATTATGATCACATTTGAATAAGTGAGTCGTCAACTTAATACTTTATAATTTACACAGATGAGTCGAAGGATGAGTCCAATATTAGTGCTTTATTTAATATCATCATTTTTAACTCTATGTGGCGTAATTGGTAATACCATCAAGACTTACTTCAATAATGGCGACTAACCGTTTGGACCTTTAAATTGGCCACCAAGATCATGTAATTTAACACCATTGGCTTACTTGTACATGTTTGGAAATTCAATTTTATTATTATAAAATCATACATATTTTCATTTTATTAATTTAATGGAATCATAAAAATAATGCAGATTCCCAAATAAATAAATAGGTTAGGATCAACAATTCGGATGAGTTAAATTCAAGATCAAATGCATTTTCTGGAAAACCGATCACAAGGATCATAATACTGAGTTGGTTTTTTGGCGAAAAAAAAATGTAGAGTTTCGGTTGACTGGGCAGAATTTAAGCAATATTCAATAAATTATGCTAATTATTGATGCATTTACAGTCAATTAGCACAAAGGCTTGATTGGGTTAAACAAACCAGATATTATTATTTGTATGGGAACGTTAATGTAGTTTGAACAATATTATTTGAGCATCTGAAATGCGTGATATGCACCAGAATGGCCAACGGTGAACTTTTTGCAAACTTGGGCACAATGTCGTCATTAGTGGCATACAATTCATTAATAAAACAATTCACACTGCAACTTAGTTGCATCTATCTAATAGTCGTACAAGCAACCAAACATATAATAATATTATGAAGGAAAACATGGAAAACTCAACGTTGGTGATGTACATAAAGTCAGAGATACGAATCTTGACATTAATCACTATTTCTTTATTGGACTGATTCGCTGATTAAACTATTGACGAAGGCAGCCCCAAACTGCACCAAACGTATTGATGTTGTTAAACAACAAAACGATGCTATAAGACAGAAAATTACAAAGAATTTAACGTTTCCTTTATGATAATGTATGGCAAAAGATTGTAAAACTTTTGCTAATGCATTGACAGTACAAATATTCATGATTTCATCAAATATTATAGGACGAAAAGAATCTATGTAAATGTCAATTGAATAAATAGGATGAAAGCGTATGGAGTAAGTGTAAATGCTTCTAAAATATTGCAGACCGTTGCAAATATTAATGTCATGACGTACGTCTTATATGAAAACTGTACAGAAATTGCTGTAAAATAGAACTTCAAATTGAATTCAGTATATTGGCCATTTGATCTCAAATAAGACGCTGAAAATAGAAAATTTAATCAAAAAACAGTCATTGACGAGCTGCTGAAAAGAATGTAGTTCAGATTATTCAGAGTACAAATGAAAGAAGTCCGACTGTAAATGGCAGTGTGACATATAAAGTGACAGTTATCAGTTAATCAATAATCCAAGTTTTGGTCAATAGTATTAAATGCATATTACAGATCTTTAGTCTAAATTCACATATATAGAAGCTTTTGTGGAAATTGTTAGATCTTAAGGCGATATACATCATTATCGGATGGATTAAATTGAATCGACCGTAAAATGGAGTCAATATTGTAGGTGAAATCCAAGATGAAATCCATGTGGTAGTAAAGGAAGTAGATGGATCAAAAATAAAGTAACGGTAAACTTTTGGGTTTCAGTGGTAAGATGTGGAATGCATTGACGGTATTGTATTGAAATCATGAACAATGATAATTGTTCGTCTATGTCATATGCATTGATATTATGGATTTGGTATTTAATTAAAACATTATTTGACAACAACATCATAATATGTCCGTAGATATATTTTAAAAAAAAAAAATCCAGTCAAATATATTGTAATAGATAATAATATAAAAATTGAGAGTATAAACACATAAGAATTTAACATTACTTTAAAATTCTAAATAAAATTATGCTAAAATGTAAAAAGCATCACGTAAATATTCAAAAATTCTAATGTGTATCTAAATCACCCTTGACTCTCTGTTTAGTCTTTTTTTCCAAGGGAATACGAAAAGTTTTTTTTTTTTTCTTGTTCTATACACACCATAATATATTTTTACATACAATAAATCCCCTTTCCAAACAAAGAAATGAAAATTTTGTCAGGATACATAGATGGTATAAAATAGAAACTTTTCTTTTATGGAAAACTTTTACCAAAAATCAATTTTACAATAGCGACATGTTAACAATATAAATGGCAACGAGGAAAATGAGGAAGACGAGAATTATTTAAATGTAACTTGTTTTTCATTTTCCTTTTTTCCTTGCTTTTATTTTCTAGTAAGAGATAACCTCCTACTGGAAGCAACAACGAGTACATATTTGAGGATATTATATATTTGTGGCTATATTTATAATAAAGATTAGATATAGACATTCTTCTATTTTATGTATGGAAAATTATTTTGAAAATGTTTTGACAATGTTAAAATCGCTTGTTTTAAATTAAGTTTATGGACTTTAAAAATGTAGTGATCGGTGACTATCTAGAGGTTGTTAAATCTATATTTACCTTCAACAGGTAAGCCACCGGAAAACTATCAAAATAAACGTCAATAAGTTATAAAGGTTTTGAAATTGGTAAAAAAATAATAGGTATTTAATTTGGTGCCCAATTGCTTGTTGACTTAGAAGGAATAAATATTTGAACAACACACTAAGGTAGCTGTGGATTACATGATAAAATTCATGAGTTTCACTGTACATTAGAAAATGATATAGTTTTTTGATAAAACATTGCCAATTGAAAGCTATTCTTAAAATAATTAATAACTGAGGTTTAAACTTGGATAATACTAGTGAAAGATAATTTAATTACTTAAAAGATAATTTCATCTCTATGTTCTGGATTTAGTAGAATATTATAGTAATTATGAAGACTCTGTCATTCAAGACCAATTGCACCTGAAGGTTTACTTGATGGAAGCAATTTATTTTTCACTGGAATAAAGAAATAAATAAAAAAATTAAATACTAGACAAATAAATTATACTAAAGAACTTCACTTCGGATTTCACAAAACAGATTCTCTGGATTGCAAGGATATAGATATTCAAGTTACACAATCCTAAATGTTAAACTATTTTGAAAAATTTACCAAAAATTTGAAATATTTGTTAAAAATGTAATGTTTTATGTGCAAATTTTGTGCATACAAATTATAACAATATGTGGAACGAATACAAAATTAAAGAATGTCAGTAAAGTAATTCTTCAACAACAATTTTCTACCAGATTTCAATTCCCAACACAAATTTCATAGTTTCTAGAGTTATAATTTTAGAATTGATTTTCTTACTTTTTTCCTATGCGGTTTTAGTTATTTTTAAAAGGGAATATTTTATGATAAAAATTATATTGTCAATGGGAGTTTCTTAAAAATATGGACTAGAACTCTCTTGGAAAGAATCAAGTGATACTGTCAAGGGTATATAGGGTGGCATTGTAAATTTGAAGTTAATATATGTAAAATCAACTATAATTGAAATTAAATCAACTGGAAAATACTGAATTAATTTGCATATTCCGGTAGAGTCATGGATACATATCCAGCTACCCAGTTTATTATTGAAAACTTTTTCCAACCAGATCGTACAATATTATATTATCAATCGAAAGACCACAAATAAAAATGATAATCATTAATTTAATAATCAAAATCAAAATCTATCACAATAATTTCCAAATAGAAAGAATTTGCATTTTCGGATGTTCTTCTAGCTTGCCAATGGACGCCAATAGGCAAATTTAGCAACTCTAGAATTTACCGCGCTGTTGGTTTGGAAAGAATCGACATACCAAATTAGTGATACAGGCGTTTTAATTTCGAAATAAAATCAGAGATTCAGAAAACACCAATGTTAACCGTTGTGACAGGAGACCAGTTAGAATAAACACCCAATAAATATGTATTATTCAGATGTGATGTATAATATTATAACAACGATCTATTAATTTTCTACCATTGGCTCGCTAATTCTAATCCAGATTTGATCTACAACACACAACACAAGTGAAACGTATAATTGGTTGCCAATTATTATTGGCTCAGGAAATTGTTTAACGGATCACAACATAATACATAAATTTTCATTAAAGAGAATTGCAAAATAGTTGATATCTCGTACCTAGAATTTTCGCTTAAGTTAGTGGATGTTACTATCATATAACTTATTTTAATCAGAAAGGAGTAAAAATTATACATGGGAGGTACGCTAGGAAGTTATCTGATCAAGTTATACCTTCAAGATGATACACGAATGATCTCAATACAATAGTCCCTTGAAACCCGTTTAAAATTACAGGTATATAATACAAAGAACAATATAATTATATATAATATAATTATATTAATCTTTGATATTAGACACCCAATTTTAATTTAAAAGGAGTAAAAAGTTTGTTTGAGAGGTACTTGAAGGAGTTCTCCAAATTTTCTCACTATCGAAGTATCGCTCACAAATGAAATAAGAAATGACACGTACATAATTTCATGGCCACGCGTACATAATTTCATGGCGATATGTAAAGCAATCTCAAGTTATCGTGCACAATATACATGGGAGGTATTTCAAGGAGTAATCCGATTAAGCTTATACTCCCACACATTCTTTCAATTATAATATCAGTTTTATATGTAAAATTTGAAGTCTGTATGTATTTTATAACGGGAGGACGGACGGGCGGGAGGACGGACGGACGGACGGACGGACGGACGGACGGACGGACGGACGGACGGACGGACGGACGGACGGACTGACGGACTGACGGACTGACGGACTGACGGACTGACGGACTGACGGACTGACGGACTGACGGACTGACGGACTTACGGACGGACGGACGGACTGACGGACTGACGGACGGACGGACGAACTGACGAACGGACGGACGAACTGACGAACGGACGAACGGACTGACGAACGGACTGACGAACGGACTGACGAACGGACGGACGGACTGACGGACGAACGGACGGACGGACTGACGGACTGACGGACGGACGGACGAACGAACTGACGGACGGATGCAAGGAATATATACTATACAGGTATGGTGCTATCGGTATGAAAATATTCAGAGCAAGTCTTTTTTTGACACATGTGAAATACAAGCAAAACTGTAAATTTGTATGTCATTTAGAACTTGCTCGTTATATTTTCATACCGTAAAATCACCATACCTGTATAGTATATATTCCTTGGGTCGGACGGACATAATTACATCAATTTTTTTTCAATGATAAGCACTTCTGTGTAATTTTTTTTTTTTCTGAACTGTTTATTTCTTGGCGTTACATGAACGAAATATCTATATTAATTGATTGAAGGTGACTTAAGTCAACCTTAATCATCCCACGAATTTTCCCTTAACTTACATACCACCGACCAATATTACGGCACACCAATTAAATACAGACACTATATATAGATAAATAACATACTTTAGAGTTTATATACAACAAATTTACCAGCTGTATCATTATTTAATTGATCGAAACCATGGTCGATATTTCGAAGTCAGATTGACACGCTTCGGTAAAACTCCTCACCCAATATCGCTATTCTTTAAATCTATCTACATTGCATAATTCACTGTAAATTGATTTTTACCAATCCTTTTTCCAGTCACAGTCCATATTCAGACAGTATGAGCCCTTAACATATTCTCCCCTTCAATTATACATTTTAATTTAATTTTTTTTACCCTTCAATTATACATTTTAATTTAATTTTTTTAATAGGTCGCCATATGTGTACAATGTGTCGCCTTTTAAATGATTATTGATCACAATTGGTTAGCATTGTATGTTAGCCCTAAGTTTCATGTAATAAATAATTTTTGAATTTCAATTCGAATTTGAATGTGCTCTGAATAACAATGATATAGTATTTACAATAAAAAAATCTATAAATCTTTCACAATTATGTATAATCAGTAATGATCTAGACTAGATCAAGTGTAATCAGTGAGTCGTAATTTAATAAGGCTTTGTTAAAATTTTACTGATCACAAAAAATTAACTAATAAATTCCAGAATGTACAACAATAACATATTTATGTTAAGTTACTCAAAGCACTTCATTTGAAGGCGAATATATCCTTGGCATTTTGACAATTTTATCAATTCATGTTGTCGATTGTTAATACGATATATTATGTTGAATATATGACGTTGTTGTTAGAAACCTTTTCAAATAATAAGTTGAACCCTCGATGCTTTTATTAAGCATATAAATCAGTGTATAGATAAAAATTATAATGCCAAGAGATGGTGGAACTTGAGTAAGACCTATTACTGAAACAAACGGATAACTGAAACCAGCTTCTATTAAAATTTGAAATATTGGATAGTGGACTTGTGGATAGTTGATGATAGGCTTATCAGAATCTCTAATTTTTTCGTTGTATAACCTACGAATAAGTCTTAAAAATAATTAACAAAATAGATGGTTCTATAAATTCACTTATAAACTAACTTTGGCATTCATTTTTTTTTATTTTTAAACATTTTTTTTAACGCACTACAAATATTTATTTATTCTTTTTTTATTTCGTCCATTATTATGTATCTACAACAAAATGTATTTTATTATTATAGAAATAGATTGGTGTGGCTAATATTTTTCGTGAATTTCGGTTTATTTGAACTGAAGCGACAAGTTAAATTATAGAAATTAAATAAATTAAATTGATTTCGATTACTTTGAGTAGCTATAATTACAAATTTGATACGATCAATATAATAATTACATAATTAGATAATTTTTTAGATGACCGAAATTTACTTTTGATTCCAACTTTAATCAAATAAAATGGACAATAGGTACGAGTAAGAGTTTATATTCAGAAGAAATTATTGTTAGATGTTAAAAAAGTATATTAGTTTTTTTTGTTAGTTATTTGAAAGTTAATTATAGGTATTTTTGAGATGTTTATATTTGTTTAAATTTTACAAATAGCCGTAACTTAAATTATGTTTAGAGTCTAAAATATGTGTAATATTCACTTTTAAATAAAAAAAATATGTGTAATATTTACATGACGATAAGTAATACCATTAAATTATCCTTGAACTAAGAATGTGACATAGTCAATAAATTTTTGTTTAAACTATTCACCTATTATGCGCTTTTAAAATATTCACCGTTACTTTGTAGATTCGTTAGCTTAAATCAATTTAGATTTGGATAGTTAAACAAAACATATATTGTTATTATACAACTGAGGTTGCAACCATTGCGTTTGATAAATTCTTTTTAGATTAATATATCGACACTTTCAAGAATTTAAATAATAAACACAAAATAATATTGCAACAAAAAAAAAATTATAATAGAATATGAGACAATAATGGTTAATCCGAGGGAAAATCTTTCCAAAGAAAACTAAACAGCAATTATATTCAACTGAAAACTTCTTTATATTGATTTGAGAACTTTTTATATTGCGTTATATATAAACAAAGTTGTCTTTTACTAAAGATTAAGTACTTTTGAATACTGAATTTGTAACGTTAAACCAAGTGTTAACTATAATAAATTATAATCAATTAATTGACTTTAACGCATAACTCCAACAAAAATTTAAAACATTACTAATGAATTTAATTCCTAATAATTATAAATATTGTCTTGTCTCAATACTATAATTAATATAATAATAATATTATCATTAGTGTCATAAGAATTTATTGTATTAAATAAACTTTGGGGTACTGCCAAGGGTACTACTACTGCTGATAAAATATTAAATAATTACATATTCTCATTACCATGTTTGCAAAGGATAACTGAGTGAACAAAATTTTATAACTTTAATGGTAGAATGTAAAATAATTTATCTGAAACTTTCGTATAAACTTGATCGACGAATGTTTCTTCAAATTACACTTCCATAAATTTCCATTTCTATTTCCGTGAAATTCTGCGTAAAGTCAATTATATTTTCAAAGTTCAACAAAATTTTAAATAATTTTAAATACGTAAAAGTACCCAGTCACTTGACCTTTATTATAGGTAGAAGTTCATATAGAGTGTCAACGAAGAACCGTAAATGTCATATATATTCTACCAATATGGTATTAGACTCAATAGTAATGAATCTCCGCCTACATTGTTCAAGGGCTAACAAAATGGAATCGTCAGGATAATGGAAGACCTGAAGATTTCACTGAAGTCTGATTTTTCTTTATTTTTTTCAATATCACCGATACTTATTAAATTTGAATTATACTTAAACAATTTGATAAAAATGCAGAATATATCCAGAGTGGTCACAATTTGATGCTGAAGTGTTTTTAAAAAATAGATTAAAAAACCAGTTAAAGTAACGTAAAAGTTGGAATAGATAGTAAGAAAATTGGAGTATGTACAGTTATGGGAATACTAAACAAAATACTCTTGACACCTACAGCTCGATCAATATATTGAATATTAAAAAAAATTATAATGATGCAAAGTATAAATTACACAAATGATAAGTGATTTGAAAAGGTTAATTGAATTTTAATTTTAGTGATACCGACTAATATTATACTAAATTACATATATGTGAAATTCACCATTGAATGGTCCATAGAAAGTGCAGTGAAAGCGGTCACACAGTTAAATAAAACTTGACATTTAATGCCCAAAAGATGCATTTGTGCACATTAGCCAGGAAAACGAAATAGTGCTTTTAACATTTTTGCTAATTTTAACTGTATAATTATTCGACAAACGCAAAAATATACACACAGTTGCTTTGAGTACATTAACATTGAATACATTACTTTGTGACATCACAATCATTACGTTTAAAAGAGACATACGATGGTAATTTTTCGAAATGTTATGGAAAATGTTTTAGAAAGAAGCAAAAATGTGCAATGCAAAAAATAATCATCAGTGGCCAAATAAATATTTCATAATTATATCAAATATTTACCACTAGGACATAACTGGTCATTAAATCAGAAATAGAATCAGACATGAGGAGGGAATGTAAAATACATAGGATATAGTAAACCGAACGTTTTATAAACAGATGACGTACGCATATAATGTCATCAAATAGATTCGTAAATAATAAAATATATTAAAACGTCCAACGGCGTAATGGCAGACACAAAAGAAGAAGAATTACAGAAATAAGAAGCAGAAGAAGAAGAATTGGAGAAAGAGGAAGAATGAGAAGAAGAAGCAGAAGAAGAAGCAGAAGAAGAAGAAGAAGAAGAAGAAGAAGAAGAAGAAGAAGAAGAAGAAGAAGAAAAAAAAGAGAAAGAAGTAGAAGAAAAAGAAGAAGTAGAATTAAAAGAAGAAAATCACGAAAAAGTAGAAGAAATTCAAAAAGAAGCAGGATATCAAAAAGAAGAAGAAAATCAAAAGCAGGAGAAGAAGCACAAGAAGAAGAAAATTCACAAGAAGAAGAGGCACACGAAAAAGCACAAGAACAAGAAGCACAAGAAGAAGAAGCACAAGAAAAAGAAGTACAAGAAGAAGCACAAAATGAAGAATTACAAGAAGAAGAAGCACAAGAAGAAGAAGCACAAGTAGAAGAAGCACAAGTAGAAGAAGCACAAGTAGAAGAAGCACAAGTAGAAGAAGCACAAATAGCAGAAGAAGAAGATGCATCTTATACTTTGAAGAAAAATAATAAAAAGCAGAAGTAGGAAAAAGAAGAATTCGCAAAAACAAGTATGAAAAAGAAGTAGAAACAAAAAAAAAAAGAAGAAAAAGTATTCTTAACTGGTACACAAATTCAACATGGTCTGTCACCCAAAGTGATACTAATTGAACATCAATGTCGGAGTGCAAACTAACTTAAAAAAATAAACTTAAGTTAAAGCCTTACAATATGCAGAACTAAAATAACATAACTAACGATCAAAAGTGTTAAAAGCCGCAAGTGGCGACTTTTTATGCAAACATCTTTATACAATTCAATAACAAGTAATCAAATAAAATCATCATATGTGGTTGAAAGACAGGTTAGGTGCATTGACAATTTCGACAACCTCTTTTGCCATACATAAAAAATGGATTGTTTATCTACTTATCTATAATGATTACTTTACCATTGTTTTTTCAGCAAGTGAACATGCACAAACAATTTTGTTTCAATTTGACATAATATTTTTTACAAAATCTTATTTCACAGTCCATTTGAAACAATGGACATATCTATATATCCACCGTATATAGTCTTGAATCCAAATGGAGTTCTTTATGGTTTGCATTGGGTAACGAAGGTACTATAATAAACTCATAAGTTGTATACGCATTATAATTTCAGCGGTTTGTTATGTATTCATGCAATCTGTGATGCAAGAAGACTTTTGATGCCAATTATGGCCAAATTGGACAGTAAAATATTTTTCATGAAATTTAATAGCACTATGCATAATTGGTAGCAGTTTGACCGACTTTATGGCCTTGTCATATATATACTTGGTTTAATTTGAATAAATTTATTTAAAACTTCATTCACACATTTATATAAATATAAAATGCTTTCCATATCCGGTTATAATAAAATGTTTAGAATATAAGTAGTCCGTCAGTACCCCAACTTATTTGGATCGAGTTATCATTGAATATTAGCAATATTTTGATAATTATAAATAATAAATTTAATTTTTAACTTACACTTTTCGATGTTATAAAAATGTATCCTTTAATCCAAAATAATTTTATATGTTTAATCCCATGTATTAAATTGTGTAATCGAATTTTAATTATAATTATTGTAACCTTAAAACACAATTTAAATTCTATTAAAATTTCAATTTTGATATTTTCACATTTCAATTTTTAAATTTAATTCATTCAAAATTGTAGATATTATTTATTTAATTTAAAAACTTTATATTTAAAATTCACGACGATGCCCAAATAATTTCGCAAATATTTTTTTTTTGATAAATTTTTAATTCACTAATTAATGGTGAATGAAATAATTAAAAACAAAAAAATAAATCACCATATGGAAAATTTTTAGTTCCAACAATTTGAATTATATTTTTTTAATTCACAATTTTTTAAAGGAATTTCTAAAACAATATTTTTCCATTAAATTTTTCTTTTGAAAACAAAAATGTCATTAAGAATTTTTTTTTTTCTTTTTTTAATTAATTGCCCAAGCATTTATTTTAAATATTTACAATATAATTTTCCACCTATTAATCGCTCATTTTTCATAAAGTATTTAATTTATTTATTTTAATATTTAAT
>JANSTX010053571.1:0-11462 GCA_027564355.1 Penthetria funebris | reverse complement strand
TTTTTTTCTATTCCTTAGAAAGTTCCAAATTTTCTTTTGTCCACCATACAAATCACGTTCCATGTCTTTACTAAAACGATTCCATAATCCATTCATAACTGTCAATAATAATTACAATTATCATATAAACATATAATTACAAGGATGTTTATTTCAAATTGAGTTATTGTGCTTCATGAACAGCACGAATGTATAACATTCATGTTCTACATAATTTGCATAAATTTGTATAATATATTAAACTCATATTATTGAAATTGTTAATTGCAACACAAATTATGACTGGTCAATAAATAAATGATTTTTGGTTATCGATACCCTGATAGGTAATAATATATTAAATGTAACACAATTATGCGGTTAATTTATAGTGGTCATCAATATCACTAATATCATGTATTTCATATTTAGATTCTATTATTGGTGTATCATTATCATCATCATCATCAAGTTAATATGTATGCCGCGAGAAATCAAATAGCAGCCGTAAAAGTATAATATTGTCGAATATATAATGTGGAATATGTGGTCGATCGGCAAATATTTAAATAATTTGATAGAGTTGTGTTTAAAGTTCCACAGATTAATTAATCAAGTCCACTTATTGGAACACCAAGATAGAAACTATCTGGGTAAAACTTGTAACACGATCAAAATGTACGTCAACAAGAGATTTTAAATTCTATACAATAAGAAGCGAACTACAGTACAAATTCCATTCTGGACAGTGCAAGAAAAATGTGCCTGCAACAATTAACTTCTATATTCTTTTTTCAATATCATATTAGATATACCAATTTTAGAAAGTTATGAGGCACATACTGAAAGGATGTTCTGATTTAAAGATAATTTAGTAACGTAAGCAGTAAAAGGAACATGAACGATAAGAGATCATCTATTAAAACTTTCCGACTGAATGGGATTGTTTGCAATCTTAAACATGTAAATGACCATTAATTTAGAAATTACTTCGTCTAATATGCGTTAAATGAGATGAGAAAAGATCAGCTAAACTGCTTACCATCATCTTCAGTTCAGATAATACTGAGGAAGATTTTCATAGAAATATAAGGGTTATTCTGAAGGAAGTTGAAAATGTTCCCATAATTACTTCGGCTATGAATTTTCTCACACATTATCCTAGTTTTTCATCAATATATTGAATCTATTCCAGTACAAATTACAGTTTGTTATCAGACATTCATAAATTGGAGCACTAAAATTTTGAATTATACGTTGCAAGGTCAAAACAATTTTCAATGACGTAAAGCACATAGTTAACATTATAATTGTGCACATGTTATTATAAATAAGAAGCACATGTTTAAGAATTCAAACACGTGTTTCGGTTTATGTTCTCCTGTTGATTATATCTAAATCTATTAAATAAACATGACTAACTCAAGTCGCCCGCTTTCCTGTAGTTCTGACAATGTAAAGCGTCCGAGTAAAAAGGTACAAATTTCAGTTTGCTATCAGAATTTCATAAATTGGAGTACTGAAAATTTATATGAAATATTTGAAGAAAGGCGCGAAATCATATTATCGAAAACTGAAACCATGTGTCTCAAACCTTTAAAAGTAGCATGTATTTAAATTAAAAGCACATGGATTACCAAAAAACAAGTATTTCGATTTATGTACTGCTGTTGTATTAGGGTAAAGTCTCTCATTGTTTGATTATAACTGTGTTTTTGTACATCAGAAACAAATGCACAATTATCAGTTACATCAGAGAACGCACCAAATTTTTAAAGTTCAGCTCTTTGAAAGGCGCAAAATTTGAATAACGTTAAGCCCGAGGTTAATCTTAAAACGTATCAGTTATCGAGAATTCGTTTATTGGAACACTAAAACTTTATTTAATTCCAATTAAATACCACAAACACTGCATCGATGCAATGTCAGTATAAAACTGTATATTTGTGCAATTTAGTTCGGACGCAGTGGAGTTGTTGCCAAATTCAGTTAAACCGTATAGTTTGTGGTGAATTGCACATTTTAGACATTAATTAACCTTTGCACCTTTTGTAGTTTAAACCATTATTTCTTCTAACTTTAAATGATTATAATTCCACTGAAATGCTACAATTCAATTTCTCGTTTCAAATTGACTAATTTGAATAATTTTTATTTAGTTATATAATCAAAGTTGTCGTTTTCCTTTAACTATAATTGCTGGTAATGATGTGTGACTGAATTCAGAATATATTTCCAAAATTTACTAGATACTTATGATATTTTCTAAATTAATCAACCTTGTGTTTTGTAGTTTTATTGAGCATGTTCAACGTACTAGAAATAGTTCAAATAATGCGTTAGCGTTGTCTTTTGTGGAACTGTTTCAACTGAATAAGCGCATATATTTAAATATAGCTGTATACAACTAGAAGAAGTATATCCTATTTATTCTACAATTTAGTTATTCCATATATGATTGCAATGATATGTATGCTTATTTATATTCATAGTCGTATATAAATATTCAGACAAACTACATAATATACAAAGATATGAGAAAGACATATATTATTAAAATTCTGAAAGGATTCAATGAATCCTCATTAGGGACTTCATTGAAAGTAAATGTATGATTTAAAATAATATATATACCATATACACGTACAATGTGTATGAGGTTCTATACATCTGGCTATATATTTTCCATTTATTCTATTCAGTGTTATTTGCTCCAAAAAATATGATGAAAAGCATTCAGAAAGCGTATTCATATAATGAACACATAGGATTCCGAACAAAAACAATCACACATTCCAATTAAGGAAGAATTTAAATATTTATTTTTTATAAGTTTCGAAAACAATTCATTTATAGTATGTTTGTTTTTTGCTATTACTATCTAATGTCATTAGCTTATATTTTCTGTTTTCCTTCAAGATTGTTCTCTTCAGTAAATTCTTGACACCATTTTAGAAATCCTGGTATTAATTAACTAGCATGAAGTGCTCGGTCAATCCAGGTTACTAAAGGCTGTATGAAGATGTTTCCATTAAAACCTTTGATTAATTATACAAGGTTGTGTGTCCATAATTAATACTAGCAAAAGGAAGTTCCTTCTGTGTACAACTTCTTTTTCATATAAGGTATCTGCACAAAAGAGCAATACAACAGAGAATTGGATTGTGTCATACTGCAAAAAAAAAATCATGTAATTTGAGTGGGTGTAATTGTAAACCTTTTAAAAATGCTTCATACTAAATATTTTAAATGTTTTAAATATGGCATATGAATTTACACACCATTTTACCGTTCTATTGTAGCACTAAGTAGTTAGTTCTTTCATCAGACAGTTTTAATAACTGGTCTGCAATATTTTTTAATTGAATATATGCTGTTGTTGGAAAATCTATACATATCTTAATTAATATTGTTAATTTTGTATTTTATCTTTCGTCAATGAACCATAAATATCTTCACTAGTTCATCTCAATGCAATTGCAAAAGTAAAATAATTGTGCTATTACATCTTTGTTTTTAATGAAAAACGTTGATTTATATGTTGAAAATTGGGGAAATCATCGCATTTTTGAAGGTCACATCCGTTTCGCAGATACTCAAGGATACACTCAAATTACGCGCTTGACTATTGCTCATATCCCTTTGTAAATCATTACTTCTTTATCTATTACCGTTTTCAAGATAATTTACATTTTGTTAATATAAGTTTAAGGTATCACAAATTTCCACATTTTTGGAATTGTAACAGGAGAACATAAATCAGAAAGAGGGTAAGTATTTGAACAAAAGTTTGAATATCTCGTTAACAATTGAAAATAGAGGATTGGCGTTTTAGAAAGAAAGATGCATGCTATACAGGCGCATGTTTTGTGTATAGACATAAACAGGTAGCATTACTAGTTGCTTGTTTTTATGTTGGAAATGGCAGACAGCACCACATTTTTGCCATTTTGAAGGACACACGCGTTACGCAGATGCTCAAGGATACACTCAAATTACGTGCTTGGCTATTGCTCATATCCCTTTCTAAGTTGAGTGTCCCGTTGAGCATCTGCAAAAATGCGGTGATGTTGGCCATTTTCGACATATATACAGGCAACTAGTAATTCTACCTGCTTCTGATTATACACAAAACATACGCCAGGATAGCATGCTTCTATCTTCAATCGTTGACGAGATATTCAACTTTTTGTTAAAAAACGTACTCTCTCACTGATTATGTTCTCCTGTTACAATTCCAAAAAGCACCTTATATGAATCCTTGAGCATCTGCGATACGGATGTGACTTTCTAAATGGCAAAAAGGCAGTCCTCTTTCAACATATAAACAGGCTACTAGTAATGCTACCTATACACAAAACATGCGCCTGGATAGCATGCATCTTTCTTTCTAAGACGCCAAACCTCTATCTTCAATCGTTACCGAGACATCAAGACTTTCCCGCTTAATGATTATGTTATCCTGTTACAATTCCAAAAATTTGGAAATTTGTGCTGCCTTAAACTTAAATTAAAAAAATGTAGATTATCTTGAAAACGGTATTAGATAGAGAGATAGTGTTTTAGAAAGGGATATGAGCAATAGTCAAGTGCGTCATTTGAGTGAATCCATAAGCATCTGCGTAACGTGTGTCACCTTCAAAATGGCAAAAATTCGATGCTGTTCACTATTTTCAACTTCTAAACACTGGTAATGCTACCTGTTTATGCCTATACACAAAACATGCTCCACGGTAGAATGCATCTTTCTTTATGAAACGTCAATCTTCTAACTTCAACCGTTAACGAGATATTCAAACTCTTGTTAAACTTAAATGAACAAAATGTTGATTATCTTGAAAACGGTAAAACATACACAGATAGTGTTTTAGAAGGGAATATAAGCAATATAGCCAAACGCGTAATTTCAGTATATCCTTGTGCATCTTCGAAAAGTATAAAGAACACACACAAGTAGATCACATAACTATTAGTAAATCATGGATAACCTCTCTGTTTTCAGTGACCATTATTAGGTTATTGATTTGATTAAATTAAAACTTAATGCAGGTGTAAGCAGACAACCTAGAGCTGCTGGACGTATACATGTTGCTAAACTTCGTAATGAAGATCTAATACATCGGTGCGCAGACGATTTGAATAATAGCTTATATAACGGCTGAAATCAAATGAGTTTTATTAATTTATTATTGAAAGGTGAACTGAGTACTATAGCGAGCTACTGAAATGACTCGAAGTTCGGATGGCTTAGAGTCAGTTTGATAATAAATTGAGTACAAGACGAATCAGAGATTCTGCTGCTAGTCGTAGTGAAATAAACTCCATTGACAACATCTAAGGGGCGTTAACAGTCGGCGCCAATAACATATTACCCGAAATGTTAATAGTAGACTTTAATATTTCAATCTTGTGAAAAAGGTGTTGATAATTAAATTGTCGATAAATAACATTACAGTATGTGACAACATGATAACCAATGTTATGGTTATTATCGTGCACAATAGAATTAGTTCAGTTTTGCAAACTGTTAGTTGAGAGGAAAAGGCAATTCCAAAAAGTTATGGAATACCGTTCTTAAAGCGATTAAAATGATTTGCGATCTAAATCGTGATTCGCAGTATAAAATTTGGCATCGTGAAAGGCTTGCTGATTTTTCTCTATGTACATTAGGGTGTAAAACAGTGATGTATATACTGTCACCACTATTGTTCGTGGTTCGTGGTTCGTCAGATAGGGTGTCTAAGTGGTTGACATAAAAATCTGATGATAATTGTATAGACAGGCAAATAACAGGATTGCCAAACGTAGGATGTGGAACTGTGAAAACACAAGATAATCTGGAACGTCAACTTGAGGTCAACGAATAGCATATATATATATATATATGATAATATTTTGTCATATTTTGTTTAACAACTCGGTCTATTACTTTTTATAGTATTTCCAAAACCATGAAAGTACAATCAAATAAGTAAGCAAAGTCAGATCAATGGGGGAATTTTTTTTTCTGCTGTTTTTAATACCACAGAAATTGCTCAGCATTTTTACGTAATAACTAAAATTAATTCAATTCGGTCAATGAATGTATTTTAATAATAATAAGTTACACATGTCAATTATATTTATATGCGTTTGTACCTACTTAATTCCAATAATAGATTTATTTTTTGACTCATTTCAATGATTCCTTAAATTACGGAATTACCATGTTCTTTTTGCCGTATAATTATTTCAAAAATTTAACACGTTATTTTGCTCGTGTGAAAAATTAAAACATATACAAAAAAAAAAAAACACGTTGTTAATAATTTTAGACGCCACTTATAAAAACGTTGTCTTATTTACTCAATTAATTAAGAAAATTAATAAAATTTATTATCATCTATTCAAATTATTGCATAATTAAAAATGTACAAAAAAACAAAATCGAAAGTTGATATTTTAGAGCAAATAAAGGAATGTATAACAAACATTCTTTGTGTACCAATTTTAAATACTACATTTTAATACTCGACATCAATAGAATGCTAATGAACTTTTACGGACCTGACCGTAAAGAATTTTATTTACTTACGTATGAAGAGATTTTGTTAATAAAATTAAGAAAAAAAAAAAAAAAACATTTACGAATTAAAAATAAAAATTCCAAATTTTAATTTAAAATAAAATAAATTCCATCAATACGTCCGATATATTAAAGTCTTATCAAAAACAAAAACATATAAAAAAAGTCGATTATTAAATAAAAGTATAAATTTTAAAAACATTTAAATTTTAACAAATCAAAATATTATTGTAAATTTATTTATAAAAGCCTCTTTCTAATTTATTTTTAGATTTTTTAAAATATTTTAATCTTCTTTAACCAAACTATTATTATATTATTATTGTTATTATTGTCGTTGCCAAAATTAAAATTTTCATTTCCCCATTGGCCTCGTTGGTTTTGCATCTTTTAAAAATAAATTCAGTCCAAAAATTGCAAAACAAAAAAAAAAAAAAAGACTAAAAATATAAAGAATTTAAATAAGCCTATTAGTTATTTTAATTTATTACAATAATTCACATCATAATACACAATAATCATCACACATTATAAAACATTCAGATAGTATTTCTTTGCATATGCAAAATAACAAATTCAAAAATGTTTATAATCAAATTAAAATCCAATCAAAATCAATAGAAAAAACAAAAAAAAAAAAAAAAAAACTTAAAAGTGCCGCCAAACAAACGCCTGTTATAACATTTTTCTCAAAATTAATCTTCTTTTTTAATAATTTGCCGTCACCGTCATCATCCTCTTCATCACATCTAAAATAGAAGTTTTTACACCATCAAAAAATCGAAACGTCCAATATATACCACATATTATGTTGTTTATTCCTATGTTAAATTGTAAAAGTCAATTTATATAACACTTTATTTATTTATTCAAAAATAAACAATAAACAAATAAACACATAAAAATGGATAAGCATTTATTTTTGGCAAAATCGATTTGTATTTATTCATAATGTGCAAATTGTCGAAACCGCGCGCGATAACTAAATCAGCGCGAAAATCAATTAAATTAATGGCAGAACCTATTTTTGTTTTGCGGATCCACCTTTATGATAACAAAGATTTATTCTGCCGTTATTGCTCTATAAGTATCAATAATAATTTTCATAGAGTCAGGTCTGCACAACTATTTTTGTGAAATATGTGTTTTCTTAATTTTGCACATGTTGGCCGACTTTGCTTTTCTTCTTCTTCTTCTTTTTCTTCCTACTTGTGTTATATACTTCAACTTCCTTTTCTTCTTCTTTGGCTCCTTCTTCCTTTTCTTCTTCTTCTTGTAATTCTTCTCCTTCTTCTTTTTCATCTTCAGTTTCTTCTTCGTCTTCACATTCTTGCCCGGCTCTTAGATATCTTTATTCAGTGCATATCTATCGATATCATTTACCAAATACATGAATGTATGACCAATTAAATTCAATTTGGCATTCCAAAAATCGGCTACGCATTATGTAAGCGTAATTAGACATAATTTTTAGCACCACCATCTCTCGCTAAATAATTTCATAAATTTTTACAACCGTGTACAGTTCCATCTATGACTGTATTATACACATTAAGCGAGCATGCCATCGACGAACCAATTTTTAAAATTTATGCGCAGACGTATGTCTTGTTGTTTTTACACACTATTTTATACCTACTGGTTTGTGTTATAACACAATTTGCTTATCACCAGAATGTACATAAAATATACCAAACACCAAGCAAGTAAAATGTAACAAATTTAAAATGGTATTCCATAGACTTCGAGAATTGTTCACATCATATAACACGATCAATATTAAATCGAAAAAATGATGTTTGCCATTCTATCCATTCTTTAACCATGATTCTTTATGAACCAACTCTGAAACTAGCTTATTGTTCATTCCGAATAATCGGTCTCAAAATTGAACTGATCCTATCGTGTATAATTATTTTAACAACCAGCGATATTGTTAAAATCAACTTTTAGAATTTCTGGCGAAATATTTTCAGTGTCGGCTGCCTTTTAGATGTTATAATGCGTATTTTATTTCATCTAAACCTGGAACATATTCTGTATCTTTCATTGGTGTTTTTAATTTTGTTTTTAATATTTCCATTCTTTATTATTAAATTTCATAATGTGTTATCAATGATCCATGTAATCATAATTGATGAAAAGAAGAACACCAATGCGCCTTAATATATTAGCAATATTGTTCCAATCTTGTCGAAGATTATCATTAACGAAAGCGAAATGCCAAATTATCTGCAAATAGTTGTCTTATTTTTTCTTTATGATTAACAGCAGAATCTGTCTAATAACCAAATAGAACTCACTGCAGATATCCACAACTCTAAAGCTGTGTATATTATATTGTATCACCAATCACAAGAATGGGATTGTTGCATATATCAACGAGAAGATCGATTTCAAGTGAAAACATGAGTTCATACAATAAAATCTAATAATCAAATAGCTAGTATTGCATAAATTATTCCATGAGCTTCAAAAGTTTAATTATTTTTTCTCTTGTGTGCGTGAGAGCAAGGTTATTGCTGTTATTGTATACAAGAGGATCGGTTCAGGGAATAGGCAAAATACATTATGATAATAAATATGATCAGCGGTCTATATCATGATTCACAATGCAAAGTCTTGCATAGTGCAAGGATTGATGACATGTTTGATATTACATTTGGGTGTGAAACAGGGATATATACTATCACCGCTATTTTTTTCTTCTCATTTTGGACTAGATTAGTATCAATGTAAACACTGAATCACATATTGTCATATGGCTTCGCTAATGCGACATTTGTCTGTTATCACAATATTTGGATATTATAGACAGATTTATGTGGTGCCATTTGTAATTAGAAAGCGCTACAACACTTTTCTAGGCTAAGGTACATACAATAGTGACTTGTATTCAAATAACTACATTGGCAAGAAAAGAATAGAAATATTATCTAATAATCAAGCAGCACTCAAATCAATTTACTCATATAAAGTTGAGTCAAAAATAGTAACTGCATACAAAAACTGATAAAATTGGCAAATGTAAACTCAGTGGCTTTGCACAAGGTACCAGGTGGATGAGCAGGTTGAGTTTATCGTCAACATTTATTGAGCTTGAATTATATATATAATTATATATATAATTTTATAACATTACAGGTCTACAATTTCACTCCAGGCATGCAACACAAAAGTTGTTTGGTTTGGTTAAAAATTATTTAAGAACTATTATTAATCTAAATGCGAGGTACTGTAGAATGAAATACCATTTATTTAAAATTGTGGAGATGAAAATTTTGAGCATATTCTATTTGAATGTGGATTTTCTCGCTCAGAGTAGCATCTTATACTTGGGAGGATACATCTTGCATCCAAAAGATATTTTGAATTTGGAACCCAGATAGATTATGAAGGTTAGGACATTCACAATAAAGTACA
The DNA here is from genome assembly GCA_027564355.1 of Penthetria funebris. Taxonomy (NCBI): domain Eukaryota; kingdom Metazoa; phylum Arthropoda; class Insecta; order Diptera; family Pleciidae; genus Penthetria; species Penthetria funebris. Next base: position 1,495 of record JANSTX010053571.1, on the reverse strand, counting down.
TAAAAAAATCCAAACAATATAATCTAATTTGTTATTGCCATACAACATCTAGTAAATCGGTCTTAATATCAATGTTTTTAAGAAGAAACTAATGGACATTGGTACGTCTATGAGATGTTAGTCAATAGCGAAGAAATAGATAAATGACTTCTAATATTTGGAAAATTTTCTTGACAATTATTGGTAGTGCAATATATCTTATTGTAATCAGTAAGGAATAAAAAGTAAACATGGAAAATACCATATACAATACAGAAGATAGAAGATGCACTAGGGAATAATCCGACTATGTTAAAATTCCAATAATAATATCACTATTTTATATAAAATTTCAAGCGTGTGTGTATCATATAGCTTATTTTAACCTATAATGAGTAAAAACCTCACATGGAAGGCACTTGATGGAGTGCTCCAATATTACTCATCAAATTTAAACACACAAATTAGATAAAAAAGACAATTGCAAAATTTCATGATGGTATCTCAAAGCAATCACAAGTTATCGTGCGAACAGACAGACGAACAAATGGATGGATGGACGGATGGACAGACGGACATGTATAAATGACTATTCTTTTAATTCTAAACATAACGGTATATTGTTTGTTTTTTTTTTTTTTAGAACGATTATTCCTTCAAGGCATTATAGGTACTTGATTGAAATCTTCAGGATAATAGAAGACCCGCGATAGTACAAAAAACATTCATTAAGAAGTTTATCTATAGTACCGGTGGTGGGCAATGGAATGAAGTGAAAGTACTGTTCAGATATTGTAAATAATGGAAGTTGCTCATTAACACCAAATGCACCTGCGTGGACTTAAAGTTGAGATGATAATGACATGATTTTAAAAAATAAGCAATTAAGTGATGGTTTGTTTGGAAATTTAAAAATTATGGGTTCGTCGTTTTGAGTCTTTTGTTTTTTTTTTTTTCAATTTTTCAATTTTTCAATTTTCCAAAAATTGAAGATGTTACTAATTGATGATATTAATTTAGTTAATGTATTTGGAAGAAGAAGAGTGGGCAATGTTTAGATTATAATTCGTAAGTATAGTACATAACATAGCACAATGAATTTGTTAACTTCTTTTTTAAAATGCAATATCTAATGGAATGTGTGATTCCATTACATTTTTAGAGCATTCCAAATACTAAATATAACAATTCTAATCTGTACAGATATTCGGTTGTTGTCCAATTTCTATTTCAAACATTATTTTCTGAAACTTATTCATGATCGCAACTCTTGTTCTGAAACTGTGAATATATAATTTTTTTTAAAGAAAAAAACAGATGGACCCTTGGACCAAGTTGTCCATCACTGTCTTATGGATTATATTAAGCGCTTCTTATTGTATTTACTGTGTGTGCGGTTCGGTATAGGTAAATCTCTTTAATCTTTTTTTTAAAATTTTTTTATTTATCTGTTATTTTGCATAGACGTCATCGATGCCACACACAACTACTTTGTATAATATATAAATTACAATAA
>JANSTX010053560.1:0-11463 GCA_027564355.1 Penthetria funebris | reverse complement strand
AGTTTTAACCCTTAATTATAAAGCTTTTAACGAAAATTAACATTCAAATGTAATTTGTATCGTTTTGTACATTTTATAATTGAATTTAAGGCGAACGGAGACAACTATAAAATAAATATAAATATATATACGCTAAGCGGTACCTCAGAGATCACTCACCAAACCAGTGTCAACAATAACTACCCTATAATCAAATTGTTATAAACCTGCTACATTATTGACTCAAATCAAAGGATACCCTTGATTCAGTGATATATGACTCGTCAATGCTGCCAGCCTTACATATCTGGCGAAAATTCGTACTGTCTACCAAAGTACCAGACCTATACCATAAGCGTGTTTACTGAAATTTTGTCACACTGTGAAGTATTCTTATATGATATTCCACCATTATATTAAAATAGACGACATTAATGATTGCCTTTTTATATCCAGAAAAATTGACCGAAATAAATTACAATCCACTAAAATTGTACTGAAACTGCTACAATTACTTAGTCCATCAAATCTGAATACTCTGTAGTTGTGCATGGGAACATTGATGAAAATGATATTACATATTTAAATATATTAACGTTCATATATACGAGTGGTATATGGAATTAATAATCCTCAACTGATTTAATTACCACCCTTCAATTGCTCATGGATGGAGTATACTGTAAATGCTACATCAATGGGGTGTTTGTTGTCGTCTACAAAAAAAAAAAGAGCCTGAAGCTTTATTACAAAATAAGCTATGTACTATGCTATATCCTAAGCTATATTCAAACTATGTGTTTAATATGTATAGATGTTTCCCGAGTACCATATTCACCGTGTGAATGAATAAATGGAATGAATGAACAATTATTATTGAATGTAGGGTGTTTTATTTCTGTAAATATGCAAATATTTAATGTTATAAATGAAAAAAGGAAAGAAATAATTCATGAAGTATATTTTTTTTAGTTGTTTTATAAGGGATTTGATGCTAAAGTGGTATAAATATATGGTGCTAAAGGGATAATATATAAAGTTTAATTTAAATGTGTATACGAAGAATTGTATATTTGCAAATCACTTTAACAACTTTTACTAGCAAAAAAAAACAATTAAGCATAACTTATGGCTACTGCGTTAATTTATTTAACAGTGTCAAGGCAATTCAAAGGATAAACAGCATCAGGGGCGTATAGGATGACACCATGATGTCAATAGAGTGATGCATAAATCCCCAGCTACCCAGTTTAGTTGACATTAGCACCATCTTTTTAGCCTAGATCACACGCCATTACTGACATATACCGTGATCGCGGTACCGGTGATAACCTCGATGATAGGCGGCCACTCCACTCGTTACTTTCAAATTGTTTTACAATAATATTTTATTTTATTTGGTTAATGATATTTCTAAAATTTTATTTGTTATTGATTTCTGAATGTTCAGATGTTAAATCTACACTAACACATTAAAGACGAAAATGACACTTGATAAATTAAAACAGAAAAGACTTACCACCTTTTTAAAAAAAAAAACAACATTTTGTTTTTAATAAGCTTTCATATGGTAGCACCCTATTTTAAAATGTTGTATTACTTTTTTAAATAATTTTCTTTTCCATTTGCAATATCATTTGTTGACGATGTATGTCAATCAAAATTTTACAACGAATGCTAAATTTATAATAAAAACTTGCATTTTCCCACAATCATCAGTAAATAAAAAATTAGAAAATCTTGTGTTGTAAAAACTACATTTTGAATTCAATAGAAATTTCTTAAAAATTTTAGAAACATATTATCATATTTACATATCATCATCATCATTTCTACTTGTTTCTTTTAAAAATTTTATTAATAGAGTTATGAACTCCTAATGCATGACGAACATTCTGATGAAAAGCAACACATTTTTCCACACACAATTCATTCGTACGTTCGAAATTATTGTTTTGGGTTTTGAATTATGGTCGCCTGATCTGTGTGCTGATTTTTAAATACTTTTTATGGATTAATTGGTATTTGTATCGGTTATAAAAAATTTATTTCCTATATTTCTGTTTGCTTGTTACGTGTTTGTTGATTTTAAGATATTTTGTTAGGAGTTGGAAAAGTTTTTCCTTTTTTACACTACCTATGGATTCCTAATACAACAGACTATTTCTGAAAAAAACTGACTTATACTTTCGTTCAATCGCACTAAAACTACTAGTAATTAATAATTATGGAGTTAATTTCTGAATTAATTAATTAATTTTCATTAAAATCAACCTATTATATGTTAATATCATGATGTAATGATACAATGGATTAAAATCGAAAGTTCGTCAAAATAACATTTACGTACCATAGAAATTATGTGGAAAATTATAAGTTGCATACTTGTTTTGGAGAGCCGAATCTTCTTTCGACTGAATGATGCTATTTTTTGAACTGAGTATTTTTTGTCTTGTAAGGCTAAATAGAGATACGAGACTTTTTCAATATCAGAACTATGCTAACAATTACATGCTTCTCGTATGGCAGGATGTCTGTTTTTTTAAACAGATTTAAATCCATCAAAATCCTAAACCTATAGAATCCTTAAAATCATCAGTTCAAGTTATTACCAGTAGTATGTGAGAATACATAAGTGAAACACAATAAGTTAAAATTTCATTGAAAATCGCCAAATTAAAACTATATCTTCATCCCATTTAAAGTTCACTGGAAGACGTAGGTCTCAACAAAATAATTCTACTATGCCTAAAGCAAACTTCTAGCACACTGCTCAACATCAAGTTTTTTAATTCCATAAAAAATTGATTTTTACCCAACTGTATTTTAAATTGCGCTCCTTTTTCAATCAATAAATTTCATGATAATTCATCCGAAATGTTTCACTAAATTTTAATTAAGTATTTATTTTTATTGATTAATAAATATTTTGTCGTGTATAAGATTTAATTGTGTAACCTTATAAAATACCCCAAATAAATATATGTTAAAAACATATGCTTGTGTTTTTATTTATTAAACATACAACTTTGACTTTGGATACTTCTAGGATGTACAAGGGAATTATAATTTTATTATTATCATATTGTTCTTTCCCATTTTTCTTTCTTTTTTTTTTTTTGGTATTCAACATTGTCGTGTTTCGTGACTTGACTGGCAAATGTTCAAAGAAAAACAATATTTTATACCCTAAGAAGTTATAGACTCGCAGAAAGGTACATGGGAAAACAAAATCATCAGCATAGGGTAAACAAATGGATAAAATGAAATAAAATGCAGAAAGAAAATTTGATAGAAAATATTGTGAAAACTAAGCAAAAGCGTATATAGAGGAAAATACACCATAAGGTGAATGGATGTGTAAGTCGTGTAAATATTACATAATTAAATTATTAATTTGAGACATGTATGTTTTTCAATATATACAGATAGCATAATGTTAAAATAAAGTAAATATAGCATAATGAATAGATTCTAATATACATTTGAATCCCAGTGGGTAATTATACTATGGATTAGAGTTGGTCTGATTTAGTATCATCGAATTGGATGAGTTTGATTGAATGATCCGACTGGTATCTCCATGAGGTGACAGTCTGATATATAGTTTAAACTACCACTATCAAATTGATTTAGCTGATGTACAATATTTTAGGAACTAACATCAATTTCACCAATGTGTGTGACTTTGACGATATAACTCGAACTGCTGAAGCATTTCCATACCACGCGCAACATCAATAATAATTAACATATCATTTGGTGTGAAATTCAGTGTTATATACCTCTTAGCTTTCAGAACCTCAAATGGTATATTTTTAGAAATGACAGCCACAAACTTGAGTAACATTTATTTGAATTGATAATTAATTTTTGAAATTTTTACGAGTATTATGTCACTGTATCTACATAATATTTAAAATAAAAGAAAAATAAACAATTGAAACAAAATTTGGTGTAGGACCTATACGAATAAAGTTAAATTCAATTATTTACACACAATAAAAAATTACCTTCTCTAAAGTACAATTTCCATCATTTAATCATTTATGTTTGCATTTAATGTGTAACTTTTCTTTATTTGAAAAAATAAATAAAAACTTTTCCATCTTAAATGGAAAAGTATCGCATTTTATTCTAAATTAACAATCACAAACTCTTAAGAAAGTATTTATTTATATGGCAATAAACAAGTAAAGTTTTAAAATTCAATTTGAATTGTTCACTTTACCCTAAAGCAGAAAAAGTGTCACATTTACATAATTTTCGAAAATTATTAAAGTGAGATCACATAACTAATTCTACGGTGAAACCGCAGATTAAATTTCCATTAAAATGGTTCAAAAAAATATTGAATTTTATATCAACATGAGACCACACAAGAAAATTTGAATGGGAATTAAATTCACAAATCTATGCGAAAATAGTGTCCATCGGTTATGGTTCTCTAGGTATTCGCAATTATGTGTACAGGGAATGTAGAACGGAACTAATAATATATTTAGGAAGACAGATGCAATGTGATTTAAAACATGTGGCAAAAAATATTCATTTGCACTAGTTGTTTTGTTAATCAAAATTTTGTCTCCAGGATATGTGAGAAGGAACTAACTAAATATTTTGGAAGATTAAGGATATATGATCCAATATAAATGAAAATATTTTGTCCATTGGTACTAATTCTTCGGTTAATCCTAGGTTTGTACCCAACTTGAGTGGGATGGAACTAATTATAACATATTAGAAGATTATGACTATGTGATTTAAAGAAAAAATAGTGTCCATTGTCACTGGTTCTATAGTTATTTATAGTTGTATGTGTGTCGCGATCATGTGAATCAGAAATAATTAACTAATTAGGGTTTGATATCATCATCCAAAAAAAAAAATTGTCTCCATCGTCACTAGTTATCTAGTTATTTTTAATTTTGTGTCCTGGCCATATATATCTATCGAAAGATTGATGTCATGAAATTGTAAATATTACTATCGTACTTTTCTTTGCATTCAGACGCAATAATAATATTTGTATCAGGCGATGTTGTTTTTTTAATACCACCTAATGTTCCTTAGTATAAATTATTATGGTTTTTTATGAATATCACCAACGTTCCTGCTCGCCTGATATCAAATTTAAAAATAAGCTGTGGCCCAAAATAGTTTTTTGTTCAATTTAGTATCAGACAAACAGGAACGGTAGGTGATATTTAAAAAAGAAATTATTTTAATTTTTTTTTTTTTTTGCTTAAGAGTGTAGAAAAAGTATTTTTTAACTTGTAACAGAATAAGTGCTACATTTGAATAGTATTAGTAAAGTTATTAACAATTATACCAGATAAGTATTAGTGTAAGACCACATAAGTTGTATTGTGATATTACATAAGTATTAGACCACATTAGTATTAACATAATTCAAAACAAATATTTAATTTTGTGTTACCATGCATTTAATAAAATATTTTTAGAGATAAATAATTAGCGCATCCACAACTTTTTATACACCCAGAAGCCAGATAAGTAATAAACTTAATTTCTTTTTCAAACACCAGCTACCATTCCTGCTCGCCTGATACTACATTGGAAAAAATAATTTTTTGCACGGGCAGCACTTATTTCAGCAAGTCATTTTTTTACAATTTAGTATCATGCGAGCAGGAATGGTAGGTGGTATATCGTCACAAAATAAGTGACAATCTTGAGTTTTTTTTACATCACCAAACGCTCGCCTGATACTAAATTTAATAAGTTTGCATAATGACGTAAATGCTGCCCATGCAAAAAAATTTTGTTTTCGAAATTAGTATCAGAACTAGTATCGAACTAGAGCTCTAAAATTTGACGAAAGGGGACAAATCACTGGTAAGCAAACAAAAAAAAAAAAATAAAAATAAAATAAAAAATGCAAATGCCGTGGGCTACAATTAAAGCATTATGTTTAATATTAATTAATGTATGCGAATTTTAATCTCTAATGTTTTATTTATTATTTCCATTTCAGACGTATTTATGAATATTTATGTTTTTTTTTCTTTTGGAATATTTACACTGAATTTAATTTATATAAATTTACGCAACATATACGAGTAATGTGAATATGCAAAGTATATTTAATTAATATATAAAAGTACATAATTAACTATATGAGAAATATAATTGAAATCTATTTTATCATTTTTTATCCATACAAAAAAGTACTAAGCAACGAGACTCAATAAAGAGTGATCACGACAAGCTCTATTTCCATAAATACAATTAAGGTGGCGAGAATGGAGTCACATAATAATATTTAGAACTTTATCTGCAATTTCACGCGATGTTACCGGCAAGTTGATCACAATATATATCACTAATGGTTTATGATCGACACTTAGAATTGGATGATTGCCGACCTGATGAAAAATATCTCATCAACAAAATATGTTCTATTCTACATTTGTTATTCGAAAATTTTGATGACTATTGAATTATATTAACAAATTGATAAACTTAAAGATGAATACCTTACCAGCTGCAAGAACATAAAGTTAGTTACGCTACAAGTGATGGACCATGTTCATATATTTATATATAGACTAGACAAATGCTGTCTTATACAACTAGTTTTTTCGGCGTCTTCACTGCCTTTGTGTAGTAAATTATACCGCTTTTAATACTACTTATATATTTCTTTTAAAATACCAGAACCGTAGTGTTAAAAAGAATTAAAATATTAAAAATATGCATAACAAAAAGTATAAATAAAGTACAAGTTGTAATTTAGAATATGTACGAAAATTATAATTATCGAAAATATAAGTCTAACGTAATTCCCATTTAATTTCATTTAAATTAAAAATCTCAAGTACCGTTATCCTGATAAGTTCTAAAAACTGTAAAAATAAAAAGTATGCGTTGCCAAGAGTATAAATAAACAGTATGCCGTATAGATATAAATATTATATGTAAATGTGTAAGCAAAAGATGCGATTTAGGAAATGTAATTTAAGAGCAATGTTAAACAGTTTATAGTTTTCTTCTGAAATATCGGGCCAACAGAAGGGTTAAATTAATAAATAACCATTATGATGGCGATGACAAATATTGATAAAGATTCGTTCAAAAATTAAATTACACAGGCATTGATAGATGGATGGATAAATTGTGATTGAATGGGATTATTGTTTAAATTGGTTCGATGTGGGTAAGGGTGTCTTCAAGTGGGTTGTATAGTTGTATATTTATAAACTAGTACATACATAATATTATAATGGATGTTTAAAGATATAAAAAACCGATTTTATGGTTTTATGAAGTCTTATGTTATTCGTCATTAAAGCAAATAATGTTGGTTAGGTACCTCATAAAAAAAAAAATTCTTGTTTATCTCTTTGATCCTAAATATCAATAAAAGAATTATTGAAACGTAAAATTGTTGATGAAGATTTTTACTCTACTCAAAATGATGGAATTAAGGATATATGTCTAATTTATTCATGAATATTTCAATTAAATGTAATCTTATACTCAGGAGACATGCTTCATTTCTTTAATAGCAAATTTTATTAATATATAACTATATCATATTATCCTCATCTACATCATAATCTCAACCTTATTTAAGTTAATATAAGGAAAAAATAAATGGATCAGTTTATTCGTAATATAAAAAAAAATTATTAGGATTTCTTAAAATCATTTAAGAATAATTCAATTTTTTTTGGCTAACTTTATAATTTTGAGGCATTCACAATATCTCAATTTGTACGCTACAACCTACAAGGATGCATAGGGCGTCATTTTGATTGTTAATTTAATGTTTATAATGAAACATCTAATTACATCTATTAGTTTCTATGCAATGTTTAATTTATCGATATCATAATCGAGACTACGAAGTCAGAATAGCCTCACCCAATATCCCTATTATCAAAATCCACAAATACTGCCAGCTACACTATAAATTCAATATTTTTTTCATTTCGTATTCGAATTACAATAGGACTTTGACTGTAAGATTTTTGAATTTGATCCAAGTTTTGATAAAACTGAAACAAGCTTTATCAAAACTATCATCCGAATATCATTAATAGGCGATGATAATTGTATTTCCAAAATTTGGTTGCAAAATAAGATACAACCGATTGATAACTGTATTTCCAAAGTTTGGATTGAATAAACCTGTCGGTTGTCATACAATAATATTGACAGAAATGCAATCGTATCGCATTTGACATTCTACTATATGCCAATATTTTTCAAATTTTCTTTTCAATATGAAAAGTCACTTTTGACACATTAATATATTGTTCAGAATTTTTCTGTACATAACAATACAAATAAATTTTAAATCATTTCCCATTAATCCGATTTTTACTATTCAAAATCTATACTGTAGAAATAAGAAGATCATCGCGCATAATTTTTTTTAAACTATAAAATAAATAAAATAAGTTTCATCATATAATGGTAATATTATAAAACTATACGCACTGAGAATTATATTATACCACTATTATATCTTATACAAATATGATATAACAATCAAGGAATACATATTTCAAATGACCGAGAACAGTATAGACATATGTGGAAAACAACTATTGAGAAAATTCCAGAATGTTCTATAAATTGATTGCTTTGCTACATAAATAAAGATTCGATTAAGAAGGTAGACTACGAGAAAATAAGATTCAAATGAATTTGAAAAGTAAAATAGTTATTTGTTATAATTGTCATACTGAATAAATTAAGTTTGTATTAAATTGCAAGTGATATTTTTATTATATTATCATACGTGATAAAACATAGCATTTTCGTTATCCGTTTGGCCAAGAATAAATATAAGGAAGAGTTATTAATTGAATAGAACAACTACCTTAGCAGTTTTTATAACAATAAATACAATATGTGATGAATTTTGCAACTACTTTTGTATATTATTAGATTTCCATTTTTTTTGTATGTACATACTATGGTAAAATTGTACCCTAACGACCATAGCAAAAATTAAAATTTGCCACCACGTTCATTAATTTCAATAGTTGTGATTTCATCAGTGCGGTTCATTCATGATATTTATTTATTTCTATTCTAATCGCATAGATATCTTAACTATTAGAATTTTTTATTCTTTATTAATCTACATAGTTTTTACCAGAATATAGTGAAAATTTTGTTAATAATAGCTTGTTACTGTACGAAATTTTAGAAATCAATAAATTTTGAAGCCTATACGATTACCTACATTTGAAATGTGCTATTAAATCTAATTAATCTTAATATTTACTCATATTTTTTTGTAGTTAGCGTCAATAATTATGAGTCTACTATACTACAAATTATAAATGAGCTTGTAGATTATTTACATAATTTCTATCGTGGAAAATACCAGTTCGTGGCAAAATAATTTTCAAAACGTGATTCAGCAAAAGTGTATATGAAAATGTAAATAAAAAGTGATCAATTTTTATATAATCGACACTATAGGAAATATATTTATATATTCAATAAATAGTAAACATCTACTAATGTGTTATTAATCAATCATTATCGCCTTTCCTAAATGAAAAATCATTTTTCTTTCCGTAATTTTTGCTAAATCATAAGCGTAAAGAAAAAATCACCACCCCATTTAAAATGCTTGCCAATTTTCCTGAGTTTTCTTTTGAAAACTTAATTTTTAAGATCAAAATGATAATTCCATTATATTAACTTATAATGTCTTCTGTGTCGAAATATATTTTATATGTCCTTTTTACGAACACATTGTTCAAGATTGTACAAGTAGACTGACTATCAATTGTCCTTTAAAGGGAAATCTAATTTTTCTATTAACTAAAGGCGAATATTAGACGAAATTATATAATATTGATTGTATTTTATTTATTTTTTTAAAGGAAAATACATTGGGGTTTTCACAAGCCCAATCTTAAATAAAATCACGCTTTTATATAAGTTATAAGCTCATAAGCAATCAGATATGTACATAATACTTCAGTTTAAACTCCCCAATTGCTTTACGTAGTATTTCTATGTACATTCAGTTGTTACAATATATTATATACATTTGATAATTTTCCTTTTATGAAAAATTTGGAGCAATAATAAATCAATAATAAATTAAATATAACACTTTTATTGTGATATTTTATTGTATTGACTATTAATTGAATAAAATAAAGGAAGTGTATTTTTTTCTACATGAAAGAAATTTTTTCGTGAATTAGGGGCTATTCGTGGCAATTCAAATAGTGGGTGTTCAGTTTTTAAACTTCAATCAATTTAAGCAATTTGGTCCTACATCATTCAAAAGACTCAAATAGGTATACGTTAAAAGTACTAGTAACTTTAAATACATAAAATATCTGTTTCAATGAATGGCATACTACATGCAGGTATGAAAAATGGGTAATGCCAGACTGATCGACACTGCTATCCGTCTAACAAACACAAAAGGTTATTAATATAATGGTCAAATTTAGAAAATGCAATAACACTTGCGTCATAAGTGCATGGAAAAGTGTAGAGGAGTTTTAAAAGTGAAGTGGTTTTGAGATCAACGTAAATGGATATTTGGGATGTTTTTATCCCGATTGAAGACATCAATCATATGGAATAGTATTTTATTTTAATTTTGATTAATTATCTGCAAAATTTCACATAGGTGGTATCGTATTTAATTCAAAAATACTGGTGATGATTTGGAAGGAATGTATTTATAGCCACTACAAACACTTATTCCATATGCAATAATGAGAAATTATTAAAACAAGTGAAGTAATCAATATTAATAACATCGTTACAGATTTGTAATGGTGGTATACGACTCATGAGCATTTGGTGATCATACTTGGTGTGGTAATGAATATAGTTAAATTTTTTAATGCTACTATGTGAATATAATCTTTATTTTTGACTAGGTGAATATTGAGAATTATGTACAGAGACAATTTTGAATAGATATACTAAATCTTACCATTGACATTTCTTGTGTATGACTCTACTTATCTATTGGTTAGAACTGGTCAATAATAACAGCAACACTGTGATCATGATTTATATTCTACAATTCTCTACCAGTATTTAATGCGACACTTTCCTATACTAGATCTTAGCATTGGTATTTCTTGTGTATGGCTCTACTCATTCTTTGGTTAGAATTGATCAACAATAACAGCAACAATCCTGGGATCTATTATACAATTCTTTACATTCAAGTAATCTTAAAATGCGAATTTTTGAATCAATCGACACTATTGAATAGTTTTATTCTGGTGTATCAATAAATAGTCAAAGTTGCAAAGTCTGACTGTCACCTCCATGTGGTGCAACTGGAAGCAACATTGAAGCAGAAAGCTGCAATGGTTGACTAACGACAGCAGCAAATTGACCCTCCGATGAATAGGAGGTTGGACGTATGGTTAACAATCAACTTTGGAAAAAAAAAATTTGTTATGAATTCAAAAACATGGCCTCGGATCGGACAGGATAAACGGCAACGACTTA